>JAAEAF010000481.1:0-219642 GCA_011037195.1 Triatoma infestans
GTTTAAAGAAAATCGTGGGAGCCATTTTTGAGAAAATCGCAAAAACGTAAAAAAAACAAATAGTAAAGTGGTACTTCCGGTTGAGGAATTTTGACAGATGACCCACTGTCGGATCCCATGGTGATAACTAAACGGAATATCAAGCTCGAACTTTCTACGACTTTTCGTTTTTTTGAGCTATGCTGTTCACTTACATACACACACACACATACAGCCCATTTGCTAAAAACCACTTTTTTTGGACTCTGGGGACCTCAAAACAGATATCGGTGAAAACTCGATATCGAAATTGTGACACGATTACAATACTTCCTCTTAACTAGGAGTAAGAGAAAGTAAAAAAATATATATAATAAAAACTGTCTATAATAAAAAGTTGCATGACTTAGTTTTCCATTTAATTATAATTAAAAAAAATATTATTAAAAATGTTCCTTAAGTATATAAAACTATTTAGAGCATGTCAACTATTTCAACACTTATGTCTAGTGTTTACATCTAGCTAACGATATGTTATACTTCGATATGTACTGTACATAAGAGATCAATCTTCTTCACTGAATATTATAAAACTTCACTCATTCAACTATATTTGAAAACTATTCCTTTTTCTTTTTTTCAAATAATAAATCAAAAAGTAAACGAACACATATGGTAATATCACTTAAATAAAATAACAAGAAATAAGATCGATTTGAAAAATATATGTTCAAGTTACAACATGAAAGGGTATCTGATAGGAGGAGATATTTTATGCATACGATGTGTAATGTACATAAAAAAAAAAACTTGAAAGGGTACTCTCTCTCTATTGGTTCTATCAAGTACAAAACGCAATGTAGATCAGACTCAAAGTATACCTGCAAATTATATTTACTGCAGATGTTGTTAAACATTTATTCTATATATAATTATTTATATTATTTTTGTAGTTTAATTTTAAATAAATAAATAGAATAACATATACAACATTTTTACTCTCTCTTGCTGCTATAAAAGGAAGGCTTGTGATATATATACCAGCTGGCGAAAAGTATGTGCCAATAGTTGTGTCTCCAACTATTCTGCACCAAACATTAACAGTCAGAAATGTTCAGTAACCACTGAATCGGGAGACAGGGACCAGGGTAAGCTGGCCTTCCAGATCACCAGATTTAGCCACTCTTGATTTCTTTCTTTGGGGATTTCTCAAAGAAAAAAATTTATGCCAAGGAACTAACAACTCCAAAAAGCCCTTAGAAGAAGACTTAATCCAAACCTGTTTAGCAATTCCGGCAGACATGATACGATTAGCAACTTCATATATTGGGCAGCGCTTGCGCTTGAGCCGTTTAAGCCGAGGAGGTCTATGATGTGACGGCAAGAAGAAAGAAGATATAATTTTTAAATAATAAATAAATCTAAAAATTATAACTAGTGGTTCCAGCCAGCCGCTACCTGCAGGTCTAGAACCGCGGCAAAACCCTTTCAAACAGGTGTCAATACACTGTCAAAAGAACCGCCGGCAAAACCCTTTCAGTTCCGGGAGATCAGTTATCAATCAGTTACACACGAGTATTCCAGCAGTGCATCAGTACACGATCAGTCATACATCAGTATTCTACGAGTTACAAATCAGTATCACATCAGTTACCAATCAGTTACAAATCAGTTCACGTCAGTTCGAGTTATCAAGCAGTTAAATTTCACACTTCGCGAGCGTGTCCCTATTCAAGGTTTTAAACACTATTTCTTTAATATTTATTAATCATTTCATAATTCTTATATTCATTTACAATTGTGCGTCTTAGTTTTTTCTATTTCAAAACACTTTAAATTATTTGTTAAAATATAGTTTATTTTCATAATTCAGTAGCAGCACGTATTTCGAATAACAATTCTCTAAAACTCTCTACTAACAACACATACTCCTCACTTCAACTCCCGATACCAAGACATCTGATTCCAATGCAGATCTCATTTTGAATAAATAGGAAATTTTTTTTTTTATGGATTTTTGTAAATAAACTGGAAAATTGTTTTATTTTAATACTGATTTGTAAGTCTCAGAGACATTTTCCGTAGTAGCCTGCTTCATTTTGTGGTCATCGACCGGTTTCGGGCGTTCGCCCATCTTCTGGATGCGTTTTTCAGACAGTGTGCCAACACAGACTCGTACAGAGACTGTGTTGGCACACTGTCTGACAAACGCATCCCGAAGATGGGCGAACGCCCGAAACCGGTCGATGACCACAAAACGAATCAGGCTACCACGGAAAATGTCTCTGGTGCTTTCCAGCTCTGCGGAACCAACCACCACAACAGATTTGTAAGTCCCTTATGATTTTTAAAATAGATGTTTAATTTTTAACAGCATTTAAATTCTCTTATTTATTCGAAATTAATAAGAAAATTCGCTTTTAATTTTAGTTTATGAAACAGAAAAATAAAATAAAAAAAAAAATGATGAAAATTTGAATCTGTATGGTTGAATATCTCGGCAACGGTTTGAAATATTAAAAGTGAAATTAACGGCATTTTTCTTCACTTTTTTTTGTTAATAGTTTTCAATATAGTAGTAAAAAGTGAAGGTGAAAAGGAAATCACCACTTTCAACCACAGATTTAAAATGTAAGGTGGCAATAAAAACAAAAAACATTAACACTACCATAAACTAGAGCGAATATACCTCAACAAATGTTATGTTCACTCTCAATTTTCTGATTTTAAGGCCGAAGTGTTTTCTATTATAAGATGGTAATAAAGAGAGGAACCAATTTTTCAGCCAAGCCTGTTTTATTTTTCACATTTGTAGTGATTACAGATCTTTTTTTAAATTTTCTAACGTTTCGGCACTAAATGTGCCATCCTCAGAGGAAATTCTACAATTATAGAAACATTGTTCATACATTATTATATTAATACAATTTATATACAAATATACTTATTTTAATCACAAATTAGTATTTATTTTTGTCCAAAAATTATTAACCATTTTTTTAATCTGCTATTTTATGTGAAATTTTTTTTATTTTTTATTGTAGGCTTCGTTATTTTTATTTTTTGTTAACATTATCTGTTCACGTCTAATTTTAGTTAAAATTGTTGGTTATTTATTTTAATCAGCCAAATATTTTTCTAATGATGGTTACGTGATTTATGTTGCTTTCTATTACTTTATTCTTTTTTCTGTAAAAATTTTTTTTTTATATATAAATATAATTTTATATCTTAATTATTGTGTCTTAATTTGTGTCACTTTTTAGATAACTTGCTTCGTTTAGGAGTTATTTCAAAAGTGGCCCCTTTAAATGGGACACCCTGCATATGGACCAAAATATCTCAAAAAATTAAAATTAAAATTCGCAAGAAGCTCAATTGATATTCCATTTTGCTAACACCTTGATATGAAGGTTTCAGACAAAAAAACCCATCAAAACGGAAGTGCGTCTTTACTAAATGTTGTTTTTTCGAATGAGTTTAATCGATTTTCTCGAAAATGTCCCCAAAATTTCTTCAAATAAAAAACAAACAAACAATGAATAATGTTTTCTAAAAAGTTAATAAAGAAACTAAAGTATCAAAGTATGTTTGCTGAATGTGCTATGGCACTCTAAGTAAAAAAAAAAAAAAAAAAAAAAAAAAGAAGCAAGTTATAGTAAGTAAGGAAAAGGAAGGATAAGAAATGTCTCTTAAATTGGATGAGAGAGAAAAGATACGCGTGCAACCGGCGGTAGAGCACAAACCAAATAGAATAGAATGAAAATAAAAGTTCAGAGGCAAGAATATGGGACCTGACAGACAAATACATTCGTTCTTATTTCTTTACAAAAATTTATTTGGTATTCTCCTAAACTTTTTACAATCCAATATTTAACGAGATAACCATATACAAATTTATAAAAATACTTTATATTTAATACGCAATAAAAGTGAAAAATAAATAAATAAAATAATTTAACAACAAAACCACAGTAAAAAAGTAGTTTGTACATCTGCTTTGTTTCGACACGTTGAAAGTTTAATTTTGGTAAATAACTACTATTTACGTAGAATAAATCAAGTACAACAACTAGCATTAAAGGTCGATAAAAGTTGACCCCAATTTATTCTTTAAATTTTAATGCACTTCTTTTAAATTGATCAATTGAATATCTCTTTTTAGAAAATTATCCATACAAATACGAACAAAAACAAATAAACTTTCTATTTAATTTGTTGCTTACTTCAAATATGTATATTTTTACTTTCTCTTACTCCTAGTAAGTGGAAGTATTGTAATCGTGTCCAATTTTCGATATCGACTTCTCACCGGAAATATCCGTTTTGAGGTCCCCTGAATCCTAAAAAGTGTTTTTTAGCAAATTGTCTGTGTGTGTGTGTGTGTGTGTGTCTCTGTGTGAACAGCATAGCTCAAAAATGAAAAATCTTAGAAAGTTGAAATTGGATATTAGGTTTAGATAACACCATGGGATCTGACGATGCGTTATCTGTCAAAATTTCTCAACCGGAAGTACCACTTTACTAGTAGTTTTTTTTTTTACGTTTTTGCGATTTTCTCAAAAATGGCTCCGACAATTTTCTTTAAACTTTTATATCAACTACAAATACAAAGAGCTCTACAACTTTTATTTGAACATTTCTGCAGGAAATTCTTTAAGGGCATTCTGGGGGAGGGAGAGGGGTTAGGTTTTAATCTTAACTGCTATTTCAGTTTATTATACAAATTCTGTCATCTAAACAATGTAATTAGAGTTAAATATGTTATTGAAATTCCGAGTTTTGAAAAAAATCGGATAACCGAAGTGCGTTTACTTAATCACTTTACTAAATGATTTTTTTTTTTTTCACTTTTTCGCATTTCTCAAAATAGCTCCAACGATTTTCTTGAAACTTCTTATATATAAACATCAAAGATCTACAACTTTTATTTAAAATATCTTTGGAAAAATTCATTTAGGCACTTTTGGGTAGGGATGGGTTATGTTTTTCTCTAAGGTGCTATCATAGTTGATTATACAATTCTACATACAAAGAAATTAATTAGAAATAAATAGATGGCCAAAATTCCGAGTTTCAAGGAAATTAGTAAACCGGAAGTGCGCTTTTACTGAACAGTTTTTTTTTCAGTTTTCGACGAATTTCATTAAATCTGGCACACAAACTATAAAAATTTGTCAATTATAATTTCGAGAACTGGAGTAAGAGAAAGTTTTTTAATTTAACTCCAGATTTTTTAATTTAATTACTTTTACATTTCCTTTTATTGCTGTTAAGATATTAGAATCGTGACAATTTTTGATATCAGGTTTTCACAGGAAATACATGTTTTGAGGATCCAGTGAGATCCAAAAAAAGCGCAGTTCAAGTACATCTGGGGAGTGTACTATGCTAGGCACTTGATACGATTGGTTTCAAATACATGGAGTCCAGGAATTGTATGGTGAATTTCTTCAACAGAAGAATTGATTCTATTTCGAGTAGGTTCTTTTTTTCTCGAGAGCTTATTGATAACGATGGTAATTTATCAGTTTTCTGCACCCACGATAGTGGTTATATGAAAGACACTCTGTAAATGGTACAACAGCACTAGACGAACTTGAGATTAAATAGGCTCTGACGATGGAGAAAATTCCGAAATCTGTTGAAAAAAAAGAAAAAAGTATGCTAAAACGGACAAAAACTCACACGATATTGTACCAACCACTGAAATAAAAATAAAAAAATAAATCAAATTTGGAATAAACGCCCAACTTTCACCAGCGACCGCTCTTGCGGTTACTCGCCCCGGACAAATAGACAAATTGCCGCCCCTTAAGAATATATATACATAGTGCAGTCTCGATTATCCGTCACGGTATTTGTAACCACACACTATGTACATATTATGTACTCTTTATTGTACACGGCGCGGGCGCAATATAATCTCTGGATTTTCCAAAACCTATTTTGAGTGATGACGAAATAATTGCAAATTTGCATCCAACTGATGAAAATAATAGCGACAATGAAGAAGATGAAATTCAAATTTCAAAAATTACTAACACCGAAGCCGAAATTTCGATTTCCAAATTTATTGAATGGTACGAACACCAAGAAGAGTGCGATAGTACATCAAATTTACTTTTAAGGAAACTGCAAGTTCTTGCAGCCAAGAAAGTGAGGAATTCTAAAAAACAGTCAACAATGATGAGTTTCTTCAAACCCTCACAAGAATAAAATCAAAGATTAGAAAAAACATGCAACAAATAAAAAAAAATAAATAAAATTAAAAAAATACAAAAAAAAACTTTTAATGCTGGCTCGGTTTCCGTGACGGTCACAACCCCGTATAAAAAGCAGAGTGGAATGTTTTTAAAAAACTAATAAAATATAAATTCTCCAACCTTGTTTTCTGTTAACCGTCTATTCTCTTATCCGACAACGTCTGGTCCCGAACGTGACGGATAATCGAGACTGCACTATATATATATATTTATTTGCAAGTCTATGCATGTTCAAATACAAGCTAAAGCGAGGCTCTGCTCGCGTGCTATTGCTATTCTGTTCAGAGAAGTATATGCATGTTCAAACAAGTTAAAGCATCATCCTTTACAAATTCTGCGTTAATTTTTCAATAATTGTGTAAATATTTTTAGCTTTTAGACATAAACAATATAAATACACTACGCAATGTAAATTTTTAGCGAACGAAAAAAAATCGATATGTGAAATTTGCTATTAATTGAGTAGTTAGCATTAATATTTTTCTCACACTTACAGCCAAAATGACGCCCCGGACAAATGTACGGTTGCCCGTCCCTGCTTTCACTCACTTGATTTCCACAAATTCAATATGACTGATTATTCAAATTCAGAATTTTTCATAAAGACTAAATGTCAATGCAATTGACAGAACAATGGAAGATCGCTTCTATACACATAGAAATGACATCTTCAGAAATTCACTAAATATAATATTATTTTATCGAGAAAAAATTAAAAAGGACAGATGCTTTACTAAGTGTAAAGAATATTTTCAAAAATATGATGTTAAGCACTCACACGACATTCTCTCAATGCAATTCACATAATTGTGATTTGTTTATTAGTCATAAACATAGGCACTATTATTATTGGATCTGATCCCTTCTGTGGGAGGCACTGCAAGATGTCTCATGAGTGCAGCAGCCATTAGAGAATGGAGAAGTGAAACAGTTTATTACTAGCTATTCCCCCAGGCTTACCTGGAAAGCTACTTCCAACAAAGTCATACATTAAAGGCTTAATAAACATACGCATCGGATAGAGCCTGTATAACCAGTACTATCTAGTTACAAATATTCATATATGAAATTGTATACATTGCATCCGAATCATATTTAATTCTTATTAATATCACATAGTTAACAGAAACGTGTAATATATTGAAATGACATTTTAGAGGAAAGCATAACGTTATCACTTCTATAGAATCCTGCTTAAATGAAGTTACCCGGACAAAATGTTTCAAATAAAATTTGTAGTTCTTTGTATGAATTAATCGATGTACAAAGTTAAAAGCAGAAAAAAAAAATCGTTGGTGCCGTTTT
This sequence comes from Triatoma infestans, assembly GCA_011037195.1. Classification (NCBI taxonomy): domain Eukaryota; kingdom Metazoa; phylum Arthropoda; class Insecta; order Hemiptera; family Reduviidae; genus Triatoma; species Triatoma infestans. The sequence goes on from JAAEAF010000481.1 coordinate 7,551, forward strand.
TATGAAGAAAAACGCAAAGAATTGAAAAATTGTATTCAGTAAAATGGTAAAATACATCACATTGCCTAAAGTTTTATCAAAACTTTATTGCCAAGTCTCCTGGCTGAGTAGAACCTGAAGTTTCAGCTTTCACAATTTTGAAAATTTGACACGATTGCAAAATGTCTTTTACAATGCAAAATAAAAAAAAAACTTGACCACTTCCTGTTGGAAGTGGTGGGATTCACCATTTTTCCTTCACGGAAAAACACGACTTAACTTTTGACGACTTCCGTTTCTTTCTCTCCTTTAAAATTTCATCTCAATGAAAGCCGAAAGTCATACGTCACCTTTTACATCTTTCATTTTTTTTTTTTTTTTCAAGAAAAAAAATTAAATGTAAGTGAAAATCCTTGACGTGTTTTGTAAATATATATTGCTAAGTATAATCAGCGGAGCTGTCCAAAGTTAAGAGATGATACAGTACTGAATTAGGTAGATCAACGTAAACTTCAAGGAAAAAAGCAATCATTAAATAATCAGCAATATGTTAGTAAACGGCAAATTATATATATATATATATATATATATATATACCGATGGTACGGGGGATGGGAATGTACATATAAAGATGAGAGAGAAAGGTAGGTAGGTGTATTGATCAACATAGTAGTGTATAGAAAGGAGGGAGACGAAGAAGGCTTACAGGAGAAACAAGGGAGCCTGGGTATGATGTATGTATGGCCTATATTGTTACAAGGCAACGATTTAATACCTATCATCCAGCTTAAAAATAACAACAAAGTATTGGTGGCACGCAATATAAATGGAAACATATACATATAAATATATATATAATCTTCAGAAAGATATATATATAACTATTCCAGGAAGCTTGCAATTATAAGAAAGGATGTAATTACACTATAAAAATAAACAGAGCATTGCTTAAACTAATAGAACAAATTTAAGACTTCCTGGAATCCAGACATTTCTAAATGTCAAGTTTATTTTCAATCAGAGAATTTTTAAGAAAACATTGAGTTGCCATTATTATTATTATTATTATTATTATTGTGGTCACCCAACCATATATTATATTTTGAGAGGAATATAGTGCAAGGAAGAGACAAGTTTTAATTGAATATAAATATACATCAAGCAGCGTTAACAAAAAAAGCTTTCACTGAACTCCTCAGAAACCAAATTTCTCTCAAAAAGTTTCCAATAAATAATAAAAGTATGGTTTTATATATGTACAAATTACCAAGAATAAAGAAAAAAATATTGAAGCTGTATCAGAAAAAAGTCCTATGAACCCCCCCCATAAATAAATAAATAAATAACTAAATGCAATGTGAATAAGGTTAATCGATTTTGTTCGAACTCAAAATTTTAGTAAGGTTAAATATTATTCTGAATATAACAAAGCTAAACTAACCGTATTATCCCCACTTTTATTTAACCTCGCAGAGAATTCATTAAGACATGTCCAATTGATAAAATTTACAATTTTACAAGATGAAATACTCATTTCGGGGCTGAAACCTTTGAAGCATTAGCCGGAGTTTTAGTAAGATTTGAAAAAGCAACGAACAACAAGTTCGATATGCAAAATAAATTAAGTGAAAATCCAATATAATATGATGATGGTCACCAGAAATGAAAGGAATAAAGAAGAAATAGTTCGTTCCTTTTAGGTTTTACAAGTTTGAAGCGTTTAACCGTTTTAAATATCCAAGAGCAAATCGTCACACACAAAAGAACGAATTAACGGAGAAAATAGAATCATGGTTGGCAATCCATGCTTACAAAAGATTCAGCGCTTTAGAAAAGCCGTTAAGAGAGGCGAAGCTAATTATTACTAAATAATATAACTAAATTTTTAGTTATAATGTAATTTTAGTTATAAAGTATCCTTCAAAATATGCTATTTATTTATACACTATTTTCTAATGTCTAACCATAATTTATAATAATTCCATTTTGTCATTAAAGACACACGCACATAGTAACATATCCTTATAACCTCCCTCACATAAATACATAGTAACATAACCTTATAACCTCCCTCACATATATACAATCAACCAACCAACAAGTGTCGAGTGTAACACAAACATTGCATTGAAGTGAACTCTCTAAAATGAACTTAATAAAATCCGAAAAACCCGGTCAGGAATAAAAGGAATATGCATACTAAGACGGATAAAATATCAAATAAAAAAAGTAGTAAGGCATTTCATACCAGACTTTTTTTTTAAACTACGTAAGGAATTTGTAGCAGAATTTTTCTCTAAGAGTAAATATGTAAGTATCCGTTAAAATATATATATGTGTGTATATATATAAATAAAATATATATATATATATGTGTGTATGTATATACATATAATTTTCATTTAATTAAGTATAAAGCCAACTTCCGCTTTCCGCAGGTACATACAGTTATTACTTGGCAGTTTACAAAGTGCTAATTTAGCGTATTATCTCATTTAACAACTGAAATGAAGATAAAGCACTATCAATGATAACTACAAATTAACCACTTCCGTTGGTCGGCATTTTAAGAAATTAAGACTAGATAATAAAATTTACCAACATTAAAATTATAATTATCAATGATAAGTTAATAAATTTGTAGAATGTAAAGATATTAATTGAGCCACTCATAGCGTAAGATAATTAAACATCTATTATATAGGAACTAAACATTTATTTATTCAGTGTCTCCTGAGAATTTTTCTGGATCTGATACATTCCTGTTAAAATAATAATAATAATAATTATTATTATTATTTAATATCTTTACGAAAATTAAGTAAAAACAAACCAGTTATGACTTAATTTAGCAAAAAAAAAATTTGCCAAGACCGCAATATTTCTTCTTTCAGCAATATGTTAGAGAGAGAGAATGAGCGCTCCTAACGAGATCAGAGAAAGATTTGTTCACTGAAAAATCCTCTCGAATAACAACAAATGTTATGCCGATCTCATACACACCCACACACATAGTCTCAAAATATATATTTCAAAAAAAAAAAAAAATTATTTCTTTATTTCAAAAATCTGAGAATGCAATCTTTCTCATACAACAATATAAAAGAAAGTATGTTAGTAATGACATTTTTTCTTTATTATTGTTAGTTCACCGTTTAAAAATCTGAAACTGAACCATTCTTTGACAAAAAAAAAGAATCAAAATTATTATAATTACTTTAAACATTGATTTAAACCTAATTTTGAAATGAAGATTTCCTGAATGGCCGGCCTACTTTAGTATTATGAAATAACACTGTCAGCAAAACGAGTGTTTGTTAATTAGATATATATTGTGAATCCAAGCACAATTAAATAAAAATGACACAATTTCATAATAATTATGAAATACGCATAATAAATTTTTTTTTTAAATATGAGAGCACAATAATTTCATATACGAGTACTAGCGTTTTTAAATAAAATAAAATAAATATATTTTTTATTATTTTAAATTAAAAAAATATCTAAGTATAACTCAATGCTGGACAGCCTGTTAAATAAGGAGGTTACAATAAATGATATTTTAAATAAAATGAAGGTTAAATTATTAGAAACTTACAAAAATAATGCATTACACAGCGTACATCACATTCTGTATAAATCCCTAAAAGAGCTACAATTGTATCAGTAATATTAACCTTGACAATTCGATGATTAGTTGGATCATAAAAGTTAGAAAAGAATTACTTTATTTAAATTATTATGATTTTAATAAAACAATAAAAATTTGTTCCTTGTGTAATTTGAGAGAATGAGGATGTCTCGCATTTTATTGCCAGAAGCCCCATTTTGAGAGAATTTCGGGCAAAGTTTTTTGACAAAGATATTCTAAACTTCGAGGAACTATTAAAATACCTTGACGGCAAAGATTGGTTAAGTTTAATTGCAAATCTGCCTGGAATTATAGATATTTTTTAGTTAAACAGTTTAATTTTTAGACTTATTCTTATCAATTTATTTTAATCAGTTTTTTTTTTCTTTTCTTTGTATAAATGTGTTTAGTTTCAACTCTGATTTGTTATTACTAGGATTGTGAGGTATTTATTTATTTATTTTTTAAGAAGATACTACATATTTTCACATTCTTATTATTTGTACTTATCCTCTTATTTTACAATATTGTTTAATTATTATGATATAAACATATGGCAACTCCTCAGACGGTCATGTGACCATGAGTATGTCTTCAAAATTGTACTTGGAAAAATAATTTATTTTTTTTTTGTGCAACAAGAATTAATAAAGATTATTATTATTATTAGAGATCTAAGTGTATAAACAGAACTAAAGCAGCATATTCAGCTAAGATCAAGGACAAATTAAATGGCAAAGAAATTATATCTGTTATTTTCTCATTGTCTGATGATTCTCACTGGCCAACATCCATCCATGAACAAAACAATGTTAAAGATTAATAACAAAAAATAATCCGGATATTAATTCACTTACAAAATTTAAAAAAAAAAAAATAATCCCCATTTTTCTTAAAAAAATATTGGGTAGCGCAATGAAAATTTATGGTCTTCCAAGAAAGTATTATAATTTAATTAACACATCATACAAATTAATTAGAATTTTTATTAATAAAGTATTTCACCGGATGTGAAATATCACACGACTTTCTTTTATTGCAATTTACATAGTTATAACTGACCGACTAATTCTCTTCAAATATGTATATAATTCATACAATTTCTCGATGTAAAGTAGCCTTCAATTTATATGAATGGAAGAATCTAAACATTATAAAATGGCTTTTTGTGGAAAGTATAATAACATGCCCCTTTCCCAAAGGGTGCCCCCTATCCTTATATGATTTTTCTTAGAAAAAAAGTTCAAACATAAGTGATAAGCCTCTGTATATATAGTTGTAATAGTCAAGTATAACATGAAACCGACGTGTTTTTATGGAGAAAGATACGGAAAACTGAAAAAAACTGTTTGGGTAAACTTGCACTTCTGGTCAACCGATTTCCTCCTTCAAACTCTGAATTTTGGATTTTTTTTCCCCTCCGGTTGGCAGCCATGTTTTCCGGTCAACCCAATCACCATCTAATCATCCCATCATCTCCGTCTACTCCCTCCATCTTGTTCGAAGGCGACCTCTCTTCCTTACTCCTGCAGGCACATATTCCTTGATCATTTTTGGCCGCCCAGTTTTCTTATGGCCATACCAAATGAGTTTCCTAGTGCCAATATCATGAAGTATATTTGTTCACTATACCAATCCTACTTACTCCTGATTTCAGTGTTGGGGGATATGCTGAAGACACGATACTCCTCCACAACTTCTTCTCCAATAATCCATTTCTGACGTGAGGAACTGTATGCTGCTTTTCTCTTTGAGCACCCACGTTTTGCTCCTATAGTGTGTTTACACTCTTTACCTACGCACGATATAGTTTCTTTTTTGTTTCAATAGTATGATGCATTTCGACCATAATAAAGAGCTTAAAACTCCAATCATAGCTTTCCCTCTGTTATCTTTATGGTCGTAATCGCTTCCGGTAGGGCACTCCTAAGTAGGAAAAGCTGTGACATGGAAAAGAAATAAGAATCGAGGAAAAGACCAAATTCTCACAACAACAACAAAAACAGACAGAAATTCAATGGGTAGCTTAAAGCATGAATACGCTAAAGCTCTTTTTGGATTTTGGAAGAAGATTAGATGAAAGAATAAAGAAAGCGGAAGAAACATATTTTAATGCTCATTAATATTATAATATTATAATATAAAGTAGCTCTTAAAATTAATTAAAATAGCACTTTATGATTCTTAATATAGCATAGCTAAACAGAACGTATTATTCCCACTACAGAAGGGAAATAGCTAAGTGGAAAGTGTACTGGACTCCCACGCAGAGGAACCGGGTTCGAGTCCAGCTGTAGTGCCCTTAGATTTTTTCTTTCTGAAGCCTCTACAACTCACTCTCCGGTCATGGACACACTGTCCAGTGTTGGGAACAACACTTGTCTGTGACGAGAGAACCTTGTCCGGATGCCGACAGTACACATAGCTACTATAGATGACACGACTTAAATAAATAAAAAATAGCACCTTAAATAAAAGTATAACCCCAACCAAAACCACCCTTCATTGAATTTTCCCGGAGAAATGTTTCAAGTAAAAATTATAGGTCTTTATATGCGGAGTTCATATTATACAAAGTTTAATGAAAATCTATCAAGCTGAGCCATTTTGGAGAAAATCGTAATTTCTGAAAATCTACTCATAAAGTAATACTTCCGGCTGACCAATTTTAACCTTACTGTCCAAGGAAGAGACCAATTTCTAAAAACCACTTTTTCAGGGGACCTCAAAACATGTATTTACGGTGAAAACTCAAAACGAAAATCGGACATGATTGCAATGCTTCCTCTTACTAGCAGTAAAAGAAAGTAAAAATAAATGCTTTGCTAAGTTTCTTCAGTTTACGTCAGCCAATATACGAGTATGATTGAATATCGTTTCTATTTTCATCTGGAAGTGTCCTTGAAATGAGATTGAGATCTTGTTAAATTTGACAGTTTCACTGTCTCTTCAAGTCCTACATGAATAGTTGAAGTTGGGGATGTAAGTATTGTTCATGTAGCCAGGCTATTTAACAAGATCTCAAAAATAGAAAAGAAATAATATATTTCTCATTGATATTTTTTATGAAAGCAAGAGTAAATCCATTGCTAGTGGCGCCTAAGTAATCTTTTATTTGCTTGAACTGAGGGAAAAAAAACTGATATGAAACAAACGTCTTTCTCTTTTACAATTCACACTCTTTTAATTGATATAATGTCTTCAGAGTTAAAATTTGAACTAAATGTTAAGTCTTATTATTATTATTATACAGTTCGTGATTATACTGGTGGAATGGGTAGATAAGAGGTAGACGAACGATAATCAAAATCAATTTGCTAAGAAATTATTTCAGATTAATGTAAATGTGTAATTAGCGTGCCGTTCAAAGAAAATCGTTACAAGCAGTTTTAGAAAAAACTGCGGAATACAACTAAGACTATATTCTACCCATTACCGGACAAACTCAATTTCTCTAGGAACTCGGAAATTTGACTATAATAAGTCACTGATATTAGAATTGAACGCTAAAAATGAAATAGCACTTTAGAGTGAATGCTAACGTCAAAGCTCCACCAGAATCAAGCCAAAATCGATTTTAAACCCCCATAAAAATTTAAATAAAAGTATTTAAGCTTTTAATATTTAACTGGTTCACAATATCATTGCCGTCCATCGAGAAAATCACAAAAATAAAAAAATATTCTACAAAACTGCATTTCCACTAATGCATTTTGATTTTGAATCTTCCGTGTTTAAGGATTCACTAATCGGAATATCAATATTGCAGCTCCCTGCGGTTTTTTGTTTAAGAACCATTTCAGTAAAATGTACGATTCTATAAGAGCTATGTTATAAGCGTAACTCAAAATAGCAATGTTCAGTAAAATGTACGGTTCTATAACTTTTACGATATAAGAGCAACTCAAAACAGCCATGTTCAGTAAAATGTACGATTCTACAACGTTTACGATATAAGGACAACTAATAAGGTCCAGTGAGGGGAGGCTGGATTATAACCACTTCTTCAAGGATTTTGGTGTTTCGGCAGTATAAAGGCTTAGCAACACGAACAATACTTACATCCCCAACTTCAACTATTCACATAGAACCTGAAGAGACAGGTGATACTTGGTAACTTAGCTCGCAACTACATACATTCACCTAACTTACACGTTGAACACTTTATCGACGTCAAAATTGTATACACAAACACTGGCACCCAAGGGATTTAAAATAGATCTTGTTGTAGCCATTCTCTCTAGAAATCTAAACATTCAGTAAAATTCCAAATTTGAAGAAAATTCGTCATAAAGTGTTCTGAAATTATTCGTGAAAGGATCAGAAGTAGTAACAGAAAGAGAAAATGAGGGGGTATATTTATGCAATGAAACTCATTTGACGGAATTCAGCGATTACTAAATAATATCTATTTAATAATAATAAATAATATCAAAACAACTATTTTATATCACATTTATATTTTTCTTATATTTTTATAATACTCCAAATAGTAATTTATCCACATTTACAAGTGCATTCAGTTTAAACCGCTTTGCGTCATTAAATGTACATTAGGATGCTATATTTATGGTTCTTTCTTAATGATTATTTCTAAATGAATTTTAGTACTTCAGATATTTCTTTTAGAATTTCAATATTTAATAACTTAAATTTTTAAAACTACCCAAAACTGGAAAAAAAAGGATTAAGTTTATTCGGAAATCATTAAAATTATAAATCTGTAGCATATTGCACTTTGGTTTGCCCGAAATTTCCTCTTCCAACCATGCGAACTTTATTAACATACAGATTCGTTATCTGATTCGTCACGTTCCATTAAAAAATTTTGCTCTCCGCTAATATGGTTTTAATAACATAATGGTCATACAAAAATTTAACAATTTCATACAACCAGCAGATAGTTATTTACACTAACTACAATAAATCTTGAACGTATTTTATTTAAAAAAAATCTCGGGAACTAACTGAAAAGATTCGCTACTTTAAGCATCAGAAAATAATATGTACGAGTGCAAAAAATAAATTTATAAATTATTGCATCATCAAATTACTATTATATTCTATTTAAATGTAATAAATTCTTATTCTTTTCCTTGATATACTTAAATCTTCTTAAGGTTTAAAGCAAAGGAAATGTGTCACTGTTTCTCACAGGGGATGTAACTCAGTGGTAGAGTGTCTGCTTCGCATGCTGAAAGTCCTGGGTTCAAATCCCAGCATCTCCAACTGTGTATAATTTTTTTTTTTTACGTCAAAATTTATTTTTTGTTGTTACTTAATCCAAAACTGTAATTACTTCTACTATAATTTTTGTTTTAGCAAATATTATAATTTTTTCTACGATTGCTGAATTGTTTTTTCACTATTTTCAATTATGTATCTATTTGTTGGAAATATAATACCCGGCGACATATAATAATTCCTAAACTTCTAGTAAAAAAAAATGTTCCAAATTCATTTGAGCTTACTATGGGATTTTCAATGAGAGAAATCTTATAATAAATGGTCATAATCTCATCAAAGCTGAGATAATCTCAACCAAAACAAATCTTTTGCAATGTAATTTCATTCAAATTATCTACGGGCACCAATTTAATGTAAAATCAAATCTCTTGTTAAATGAAAAAAAAAAATAGTCAAACCACTAACCTCAAGTACTCTATTTCTTCTAAATCTGGCCTTTTCATCAGCATCTTCTCCTTTGAAGGTAACAGGATACCGATCACTATAACTTGGAGGTACTGTCACTATTTTATTACCACTATCTTCAATGACATTATCTACATTTTCAAACTGTTTCTGCTGGGTTTCAACAAGTTTCGTACTGGAGCTAATTGGTCTCACAATACTGTTGTCAGGCCGTTCCAAAACCTTCTGGTTCTTTTCTAGATCTTCTTCAATTTTTGCAAACAACTTTGCCCTATCTTCTATTTTATGAGGATCAACATTATCAGAACCATGCCTAAAGATTCCCAGCTTACCTGAATTATCACTAAATTCATCCATGTGCGGAGGAGCTGGTATTAAAAGATCAGGTCCTGCTTTTTGGATGTGTTTATATACCGTGTAAACACTGTTACCGGCCACTCCGGATTTAAATTCCGGTAGAAAAAAGAAAGCACCAAAACATACTAAACAAAAAGTTAAAAAAACTAATAATATTAAATATTTCTCTCTAGGTCTAAAAGACCTCCTGACGGAAGACGGGACAGGTGCTCCATTTAGGAACCTTTGGTGAATCGGCAAAATGCACGTCGTTGCCATTTTAACGGGGTTTATTTCAGAGACAAAACTCACACATTCACTACGTTCACGCCATTTTACCTACTACTTTGACAAACGAGACTGGGATGTAGAAGGAGTAACTCAGCAGTGATGTAACTTAACTTCACTGGTAGCCCCAAATATAACCTCAAAATAGCAACATGCAAATGCATTCGATAAAATAAGTTAGTTCAAGAAAAAAAGCATATATAAATTTTAAAACTTAATTCAAGCAAAATCTTTAAATATTAAAACAATACTAAATGCAAGATGCCATTTAATGGAAAGGAAGGTTTCATATGGTTACACTGAAGTTATTACTAACAGGTTAAATGAGTTCCCAATTTCTCAACTACATTCAAGTGCTATTGAACTAAAAGTCATTTATTATATTCACTGATTCTTTAACCGAGGACAAAAAAGACAAGTTTCAAATATAAGTATGTATTTCTTAAGATTCAAAAAACTGAAAAAACATTAGAAATTGTTTAGGCACGATGGTTGACTAGTACATAATAAAATAACATTACAAAATTTACATATGGCTTGAATATATGGATAATTGTATTCATAAGATATATAAGTAATCTCTTTCAGATGAAAATATTCAAAAATATACCATTATTTTACTATAGAGATAAATGGGTACATAGTTGAGCCTCTTTAATCTTTCTCTAAGTATTCTATTACAATTTCATCCTTTACTCCATCTTCTGTAATGAGATGCCTTGTGATTTGTGTAGGATAGATTATATCTAATTCTTGATCCAATCCCCATGCTCCAACTGAAAACATAATACATTGAGAAGGAAATACCAGATTATAAAGATAGCTAATACATAACTGAACTTATTTCAATATGCTTTCTCTTACTAAATAGTGTATGTTTTCTAAGATGGCCAATGAGGCCAATACTTGTCCTCGAAAACTATTAAAGAAGGAAAAAAATTATACTTATTTATTTATGTATTATCTGATGATAGTCCACATTTTTTTGCGCTTTAGGAGCACCAGCTCTCATTTTTATAAAAGGAAATTATTCATTTGACTCTATTAATTGGATTATATTACTTTTTAATTTACCTTACTTCAAACAATTTCTTTATACTTTATGTACTTCAATTTATTTATTGTAGTTCGAATATAAAGAATATTTTATAGCGAGTTCTGGTTGGAATTCTTTTAAAACAATTTGTAGAAAAAAAATTTAAATGATCTTTATTTTTTAGGAGTAAAAATGCCAGTTTTTTTATAATCTTAGAAACCTTTTTGATTCTAATTCTTAGGATTTTAATCCGTTCTAGGATTCTATTCAGGAATTTAATACCTTTTTATTCATAAAATAATAATTATGACAAGGGGAAAAATATTTTGAAGTCAAATGGCTTTTAAAAATTAGCAAAATCGAAACTACAAAGTCAAAAGTTTCTTTTCATTTGAAAAATAAAACTGCTCTAGCGTGCTATGAATTTTAAAACAAAATTTCAATCGCCATGTTATATTCCACATAAACAAAAGAGAAAATAGTTCATTTTAAAAGAATTCTTTGTTAATGAAAAAGTTATTTTGATAGGTTCGAGAAAACTTGCAGGTCCTTTGGTTGAAGATGTTTGGGGGAAGCGATTCATAAACAAATTCACCCAATTTAAAAAAGCTATTGTGGCCCATTCTGTAACTATTTGTGTATTTTGTATCTGCATTTGTGTTTAAGGAGAGCTGCCTTAGCTGATAGTTGCATACAGCAACTATCTATTCAGACTTGTTGCATATGTATATTGAGTTGTCAGTGCTGTAACAATGTTCTTGTAACTAGGCGCGGATACCCACAATGAATCTACGATCATGAAGAAAGAAGTGATCCACTTCTCCCAAAAAATGATCCTCTAATGATTCAATAAATAAAAGTAAGGCACATTGTTATCAAACAACTTCGTTAATAGCTACTAAAATATAGAAGGGTAGCACCATTTTTGAAAATAATGCAATAACTCTAAGGCCAAGATGGAAACTGAATGCAGTATCGCGTAAAAGGGATTCTTAATTCTAAATACCCAGTTTACAATTAGGAAGTAGGCTAGACAAAATTTCCTTGTACTTTTTCTTTTGGACAAAAATAGCTAATAATTCCAGAGCATTTTCTAGCTAATTTCACAATAGGTTTAATATGAATGACGTTATACCTTCATTTCCTAAAGATCTCGAAGTAAGTGGACGACCTCTGGGTGATTGCTTTCTCATTGAATCCGAATGTCTAGCAATATTACCACTGTGTAATGGACTTGTGAGTGCTCTCAAAGTCATACTTGTTTCCACACAGGTAAAAGGGCTTCTTTTGGTTGTTTTTTGCATTAGATCTTGCAACTGTTCCACACTTCGAACATTAACAGGATGCACTTTATTATTTCTGCGTCCTAAAATATTTTTTAATTTGCATAATTACTTCAATTTCTGAGATTATCGATTAATAAAACGCAAGAAAATATTAATTAAATTTTAACAAACCTATTGGTAACACGGACTTTTTTTTATCGTTCCTTTCTTCTAGTTGATCTATCGAGTAAAATAATTTACAAGTTAAAATAAAATAATTCATTATAATAAGAAAAAAAAAAATTATTCAATATATTTATATTACCTCTAATGTTAGCCGTAATGGTTTTGGAAACATATTCAACTGAATTAGATTCTGTAGTTACTCCATTTATTCCTTCATGGTTAGTAACCGTACTTGTGCCATTAGACAACTGTGTTTCCTGCAGAAGTTTGAATATAATCGGCAATTATTACGATTATTGTACAAATAAATTAGTATTCAAATAAGCTGGTTGCATTTTTGGAAAATCTAAAATCATCACCTCGGCTAATTCTTCTTCAAATTTCTTTCTCTGTAAAGCACGTCGGGCCTCAAATCTTTCTGTTTCCGCTGTACTATCAGCTTCCACTCTATCGTTCAAAACCTCATATTCTCTAAGAATCTGATGTAAGAGCCATCTGTAAATTAAAAAAATAAATAAAAAGAGACTTGAAAAGTGTAACCAAGGAAACTTAATTATTTCAATCATACATTTTATTAATTTATTGGAATTAGATGTTAGAGAGTGTGACTAATCCATTGCGGTTAGCTTGCGTTTCAGTATTTGTACACAGAATGTAGATGTCTTCAGTGTATTAGGTGTAAGTGTGTGGAGTGGTGAACCAGAATTTGCCTGTGGGTATGCTATATCCAAGAATTACACACATTAGCTTCTTCAAGTTCTATGTTTATTGAGTCATGTAAGAGTTGTTCGTGTAGTTAAACTGGGAGGCCTTCAAGGAGACGCCAAGATCACTGAAATGGCTGATTCCCTAGGTTAATTTATAGAAATTTAAAAAAAAAAGTAAAAAAAATTTTTTTTAGAGATACCTATATCCACTGATCAATCGTTTATCTGTTTTCTTCTTGTTTGACGCTGTGGGCACTGCAGAACAAACTTTAACTAGGGTATGGCACTTTTGTTGGTTGACCAAAGGTTCTAACTGTAAAACTTCTACAATATCTATTTCATCCAAAGCACAAGGTTTATCTTGTTTATTTGCCAAGCTGAAATATTTGTGCTAATAACAATACATGATATGTCAAGAGGGAAAATTAAAGGGTATTACTCTACTATAACAAAAAAAGTCAAAATTCATTTATTTATATGTGCATCAAAGCACAAAAGGTGAAAGTGCGAATAATAAAAATCCTTGTGGTTAACTACTCCAATTTTAACTTACACTAACACTGGTTTCCCAGCTAGTTTTTCATTAAGTAATAAATTTTCTAAGATAGTTTTTGATTCTTCTATTCTTGACAAGTCGCTCGCATCGACGACGTAAATAACTCCGTGTACCTGTGAGTTTTCATATTTAATTCAAGACGAAGGAGTTAAATGATATGAATTTTACATAATTCAGTTGTGGAGAAGAAACATTTTCTATTTCAATTTTATAATCGGATGTTTAAACATTGCTTATGTGATAAGCTGATGGTTAAACAGTTTGAAAGTGACTAGTTGAATCAAAAATTATAAATAATTTCTAAACAGGTGTGCAGATTAAAAAAAAGACGTAATTTTTTCAATTTTTAACTTTAAAAAGTCAAAATATACAAGTAAACCTCTTACAAAATGAAAGTATGATGTCCATATATCCCTTATTTGGATGCCGCCTCCTAAATCAAATATAGTGACATCATATCCTTTAGTTTTTGGCTTTATAGCAGAAAATCCAACAGTTGGTATAGTTGATTCAACCACATCTAAAAATAAAAAGTAAGTAAAAATGTAACATTTAGTTTTTTTTTTTAATTGAGATTTAATTTTTGTTCTATACCTCCTGCTAAACCTTTAGCAGCAGTTGTTTTTCCAGCGTTATCTAGTCCCACCAGTAGCAGAGCAATTTTCTTCCTACAAGACAGACTGCAATATTAAAAAAATATTAAATTAATTAATCTTTATATAATCTACGACAGAAGGAGCCATGCCAATTTTTTCCTCAAGGAAAGTTTTGAAAACAATTGCCTATTTTTAAAATTGCATTGTTTTGACTTAGATAAGGTGGAATTCTACATGAATTCATTCGCCATATTTCTAAAAACCCTGAATAATTAGCCTATTATAATTAGTGAATTTTTCTTTCGGATTGCTGGTTCTAGCATTCGCCCTTCTTCAGAAATAGTGTAAATGTTAACTGTACCAGTTAACAAATAGGCTGTAGTTTACTAAATTTTTCATATTAATTTGGCTTAAGATTGGAAAATTCAATACAGATCCTACCAGCACTTTGAATTGTAGATTGATAAGATATGTGGGTCTGTGTACGTTACATTTCGGATCTTCTACCAACGTCAGAATTTTGTCAGATTTTAATACTGATTTCCACTGTTTGATGTTCTTTTGGCATTTGACACCGGCTAAGTGTAAATATTAGTATTTCAGATTAATGAAGGAGTTAGTTTCCTTCTCTTGAAGTATTCAGTACGATTATTGAATAAAAATTAAAACTAATAATTTCCTTAGGACCTTTCTATAGGTTCATGATGTAATATGTAATTAAAGAACATAACTCAAAATTCATGTAATTAAAAAACCAGGTAAGAATCATTTTTATTTCTTAACAATCAGATAACCGGAATGAATTTTGAACATTCAGGTAAATCAGAACTTGTAAACATATATGTGCACCATAGTGGGTTTGTCATGAAATTTACATTTGTTATTTTATTTGCACTAGAAATATGTCTATGGCAAAGGAGTGGAAGTAGTGCATATTTACAGAAAATACAAAACAACTAATACAATAATAAATGATTAAAACAGATGAAAACAATAAAGATAGCAAAACCGATTCGCTGGAGTTTCAAACAAAAGTAAAATAAACAAGTAAAGCAGCATAAATAACACTCTGCGGTATAATTAATATATAAATAAAATAGAGAGCAAAAAATTAAATATCCTTCTTAACATCTCTCATATAAAAAACTAAGACACATACTAGAATTACAAGAAATAAACCAAAATTATTAAATATCATTACAATGACTATAAAATTATAAACAAATCCTAGAAATAACTAATGAATGCATAAGTAATGGAGAGAAAAGCTTAAGATTTTTAATTATTTGAGTGTATTTACACGGAAACAAAATAAATTATTTATTCTATCGATATCAATGCCAGAAAGAAAGTGCACAGTTGTATTTAGAGGATCTATTTTAACATTAATGTCTATATCTAAGGCCGGCAGTGCTCTGAGAAGGCTTCGGGCCCTTTGCCCATAGATATTGACGCGCCTTAAATCAAAAAAAAAATAAAATCAAAGTTTTGAAAATTGTGTACACTGAAAGAAGTGATTTAAGTCATTGTATAGTTTACACATTTTGTTAAGGAGTTCTGGATAAAAACGATATTTCTTTCGCTCAACTATATTCTACCAGCCAGTCGAATCTGAGAAATTAATCAATTTTTCTAGAGTACAGTTTATGTCTAAGCAATTTTATTTTAGATCTAACTGATCGATCTATAATAAGAAAAGAACCATTTAACACAAAATTTACAAGTAGAAGAGCATATGATTTCCCAAACATTCTATCATATTATTTTTATTGAAAGAGATAGTATATAAATTTTGATTTGATAAAAGATGATCATATCCTATGGTTTCTAAATAAATTCTCAGCTGCGAATTCCAGTTATGCGGCACACTTGTCATCTAGAGATTGCTATCTGAAGAAAGATCTTTGGTCATCAGCCATGCCCAATAATTGAATCCACTAACCCATTTTTCTGAATGAATAACACATGAGATTCCCCAGGGTAGAGAAGTGTCGTTGCTTTACCAAGGTCCGTTGCCTTATTAGCTTTCAAGGTGTAACGACCCTGAAGAAGCTATCTCAACATGGGCGAAACCCTGTTTTTAGCAAACCACTGATGCGGTATCAACCCGGAAATTCAAGTGTTTTTCATGAAAATGACCGCGGAAAGCTAAAAGTTGATTTTCTTGAATACCTAAAACATGGGGACTCCCGGTTTCAATTCGAACGAAAGCATCATCTGCATAGAGGACAACGCTAGATCTCAGAAAGATACAAGTATAATTAAAATTATATATAGAAAATAATCGCAATTTTCTCATTTGAAGCATTTCAGAATTTAATATCATATCTAGTCCTAACATATTTTAATAAATGAACTAATATATATATATGTATATGACCGTTTAATATATATGTAAAACGGTCATTCTTTAATTAGTTGTAATCGTGAATATGTTTGTCAAGATTAACAATGATTCTATCAAATAACCATTCTCTATTAAAAATATTACAACATAAACTTACTGCGGATTGCGTCTTAAATATTTACGTTTACAGCAACAACTTCCCATTTCCAAATCATATTCATTGGGGAGTTTAAACCATTACAACTTTCCATGTAATGTTAGGCAAATAGTGCGAGATCACAACAAACAGTACATTAGTATAAACAAACATCTGCTGCAACCTTCCACAGTGTTTCCTCAGTGAGAAAATTTGTCAGTGCGTCATTCATTGAGAGTAATCATCTTAAGTAATTGTTATAACTATGATTTTAATGATAGAAATTTTATAAAAAATAAGTTTTGAAAGTTAATATTATTCTTATTTTTAGAATGTCTGGATTACTTTTGATGAATCGCTTTAAATCAAAATTAAATATTTGTCACTTTTCATTCAAGAAAATGAGTGGCAAAACACAGAATATTCCCGTGAAAGACACTGCAGCCGCTGATGCCGAAGCAACAGCATTTGTCAGTAAGTAAAGTATTCAGTTTACCGCTAATTGTCATTTTATTCTAAAATTCTCATTTGAATCTTTCACAATTCAGAGGGCCAATATCATGTACCTAACAAACTTGAAAGAGCAATCCTAGTGTGGACAAAGATGTACAAATCTAAAGAAGATATACCAAAAAGAATTTCGTAAGTAATGCAAATAGTTTACAAAAATACTTAGATATTTTAACTAAAAAATACTTAGATAACAAAAATCGCACAGGTATAATAGAAAAATGCTTTTGATTTAGTATTCAATCTGTTGAAAAAGCCAGAAATAAGGCCCGCATAAAACTTGCAAACTATATGATGTTAGCAACTGCTATCGCTTGCATTTTTGTTGCCATTAGTGGACGAAGAGCTGCAGAGAGAGGTGAATCTGTGACAAAAATGAATTTAGATTGGCACAAAAAAATTAATGAAGAAGCAGCAGTAAAAAAATAATCAATTGATGTTTTCAGTTAGGAAAGTTATTCTTTAAAAATTTTAATTGATTATTCAAAATATACGCGATTGATGTTGAAACTAAAGTGTGAATATATATAATTTAAATTTATGACATGTTATTTCTCCAATTGTAACTTATTATTAAAGATATTTTTTTTTAATTTATTTTTTTATTCTTTACACTTTAGAACAAGAAGATTGTAATTGCCATAGAAACCATTTCAGAAATCAAGAAACTCAGGAAATTAAGTAGTAGAAAAGAAAATTTGTTGTGAACCACCCACACGACTTTCTCATACTGCAGTTAACAAAATTGTAATTGATAAATTTTTTTCAAACATCATTTTTACTAAATGTTAGGTCTTATTTTTATATTTGGAGAATCCAAACTTAATAAAATTACTTGTTTGAGGAATGCACAACCTCCTCCCACACCCCAAAACGTTAAAGGAATTTCTCGGAACAAAGTTTCAAACAAAAGTGAGAATCTCTATATTCACAGTTAGTGTACCTATTTAAATGAAATTCATTGGTGTTTTATGGAGAAAATTGAAAAACTGTAAATTAGAAACGTACTTCCGGTCAACCGATTTTCTTTAAACCCGAAATATTGACGAAATATTTAATTTTATTTGGATGACACAATAATTATATAATATATTGAACTAGCAATTTAGAGGAAAACAGTCCCTCCGCCAAAAGCTCCCATAAATGACTTTACCCAGAGAAATGTTTCAAATAAAAAGTGAAGCTCTTTGTATGTGCAGTTCCTCATCCGATTTCTTCAACTCGAAATTTCGGCAACATAACTAATTCTAAATATATTATTTAGATGATAGAATTGTTTAATAAATTAAGATAGTACTTTACGAGAGAATTATAACTCCACTCCTCCTCCAAAAGACCCCTTAAATGAATTTTTCCGGATTAATGTCCCAGATAAATGTACTAGCTCTGTATTTGATTATTGAAAAGCTGTATTTGATTTGACAAGCTTAAAGAAAATCGTTGGCACCGTTTTCGAGAACACAATCACAAATCCCTAAAAAATCACAAAAAACTAATAAAATTTAAAATGTCGCACCTCTGGTTAATGGGTTTTGTCTGAAATCTTCGTGTTTGATGTGGTGGTAGTGCCTAGATGGAAAACCAAATTTGAGCTTCCTGCAACTTTCCGTTTTTTATATGTTCTGTTAACACTTTCACATACACTATTCGCTAAAAAAAAATGTTTTTCGCATTCATGGGACCCCAAAACATGTTTTTCCGATGAAAACTCAATTTCGAAAATCTGAAATGATCTGAATACTTCCTCTAACAGCAGTTAGAGAATGTAAAAGTAGATAATCTCATTTTAACCATTATTGCAATAAGCATTATTTGGTTTCCACAAAGATTAAACTTTGAGGATAATTTTTGTAAAAATTCTACTGGGCTGGCAGAAGTCAAATGGAAAGACAGTCAACGAGATAGGCGTTAAAAAAAATTGCAAAATAAAATAAAAGATCACAATATATATTGTAATTAATTGCTTTCTTATACAAATAATAATTACTTTAATAATATCGTTTTATCACTTCTGAACAAAAAAATTTCAAGGTAATAACTGAGTATATTTCGAAATTTTCATAAAACTTTTTCTATACTTTTGTTTTTCATTTCGCTTGATATTTACGATAAATCTACTAATTAAAATTAATTAATTAAACTACTATTTAAAGAGAATTATCTACATAATTTACATACATAAATTAATGATAAAATTTATCACAACACTACCTACAAACTTTTTTCCTTTTCTTGGCATTGACATGGAGTTATTGTTTTAAACAACAAATAGCTTAAAGCAAGGATATTTTACTTTTTGAATCAATTCATCTCTTAAATACAGTAACAAAAATAAAGAGAAAAAATTTTTACTAACAACATTACTACAGAATTTGCAGGCTTAATCCATTTTTAATGAAAATGAAGCTCCACATGAACAACCTCCTTCTGCTTTTGGTATGTTACTAATTTGAAAAGTAGATCTAATTAACTCAGTTTGGTAATCTACAACTGCTCCATCTAAATATTCCAATGATATAGTATCAATTACAACTTTAGCTCCTTTTTCTTCAAAAATTTCATCATCTTCATTAATCGTTTTATCAAGGGAGAATTTGTACTGAAATCCTGAACACCCTCCACCTTCAACACTGATTCGAAGGAAATTACCTTCTGCTATTTCATTTATTCTTTGAATACATGATTCACTCAACTTTAATATTCTCTTGGATTTTGTATTTTCTAATGATTCCTTTAATTTACTATGAGAAAAACTAAGACTTCTACTTATAAAGTAATGTTTGTTAAATACACTTCTTGCCGCTGCCATTCCAAGTGTTGCTTTCATTATATACTTAATACTCTCATGAGAGATTAAATACGAAATAACTTCATACAAAATAAAACGCTGTAATAGAAATTACGTCAAACAAAATTTCATCAAATTCAATGAAACTGACAAGATAACTATAACCTGATCAGGAGGTTTCTTATTTGACATATCTATCGATTTTGATTTTCAATCGAGTTGTCTCGACTGTAACTATAAACTTTCGTGTGGTTACTAGTAACATGGTCTAACTGTATGATGTCTGAATTAAAATTGGAAATATAATCTTGTTTAGCAGATCGATTCTAACGTAAGTTTTTCCTTTCTGGCTTCATTACAAAGATGTATTCATTACTTTCATTTTTCATTTATTTAAGCGACACCATTGTTGGCACTTATGTGTATGTTTAGCAGTAATTTTCTTGATTCCACTTGAAAGTCGTTTTGTAGCAAAGAACTACCTCCTGGGACTGTCTAATCTGCAAGCAGATTATTGCGTAGGGGAGCTTTGAAATCACCGTTAGGGATTCAGAGTATTGCTTTTGACATTGTGTAGTAGAAGTATTGATTGCGATTATTATTTCTTAGTACAGATTGAAGTCTGTTTCATATCTAATGGGATCGTTCACATAATCTTTATATTGACTGCATTCCTTACAGCCGGGATATTTTTAGAATATCCAATAGTTCAGATGTCCATACCAGTTTTAAATCCCTTGTCAATTGTTTATTTCAATGAAAGCACAAGTCCGCATCCCATTCAAATTTTTAAGCTTCAAAACTCGGACTTTAGCTACACTCTTTTGTTGTGTATATAGTCCTTTATCTTACCCGTTAATCTAGGGTACATCCTAGTATATTGTATTTGATGTGAGTGGAAGTAAATTTTTAAACTTGCTGTTGGACGTGAATCTCATCATAGTAAAGATCGCTTGTACTGTCATGTCAATTATGTTCTTCCAGATTCCTGCTCAGAAAACTGAGTTTAGAAGTTGTAGTATTATCACGTGGTTGCGCATTGAATCTGATAATAATTTAGCTGTGTCCTTTGTAAATGTTGCTCTTAGAGGGATAAGGCTTGCATATACAAGAGTTTGTATCGCGTATGCACACTTCTCATCATAATAATATTGAGAAAATATTCTACTGTCTAGTCGTAAATGAGCATTCTTTTTTCCTTGGTTAGCTATGTCGGATGCCTTTTCAATATCCAAAAGTTAGATGATTTGTTTCCGAAGCGAGCTGTTGTTTTATCAGCAACCTATGACATTAATAGTATATTCAACATTTTTGTATTCATAGATTTCTTTACAACATTTATGAATAAAGTATGAAAGCAAAATTGTTTAGAACCAATCTTTAAACTGTTTAACCTAGCTTTAAAAAAAATAATAATTTCTGCCATAATAATGAATAAATAAACCATAAGGGTAAAGACAGACACGGCGTTTCAACCGAAGCGTTTCACGAGTCGGTAGCGTTCTAACAAACCACATTGAGCTATTTTATCAAGCGGTTTGTGCAATGATCGATGCGGTTTGCAATATCGATGACGTGGTGTATTTGTCAATATTGCATTTGCATTGGAAAATTTATAAAAAAAAAACTAAAACGAAGAATGTGGAGACATCCAAGTATCAAAGAAAGGCAACAAAAAGGGCATTTTCATAGTTATTTGCTGAAGTACAACGAGACGATGAAAAATTTGTCAACTTCATAGGATATCGCGAAGTACTTTTGATGAGTTACTTACAATTTGCCAAGAAAACCTAACAAAGAAGGATACTTTTTCATCATATCCCAAAGTGCCGGCCGCTTATTAGCTTTTCTGTATCATATTTTTCTTCAACCATTTCTAAACAATGAGTCAATAAACGCCCGTGTCTGAACAGAGCCATCTGGCACACGTTAAAACACCCTTTGGGTGACGTCGGTGAGTTAAACCACTCGATTCCTCACATCAATCACCTACGACGCTGTTTTAAAACCGCCGCACGAAACAAAACGCTCGGCACCGCTGTGTATGTTTTGCACTATTATGGCGTAGTTAAACGCTTCGGTTAAAACCACCGTGTCTGTCATTACCCTAAGGCAATTTAGCCGAATAATGGAGCTTAAGTGTTGGCGCTCTTAATGATCTGTTTTTTCTAGATGATGCATAAGACAATCATGAATGTAACTACAGAAAATGAAGAACTCCAATTTGACCCCTCTGACAATGAAGATGTGTCACCAGAAACCCATAATAAATTATTAAATGCAGTGACTCAAATATATCGAAAGCAAAGGTGAAAATGATCATTTTTAGTTTTTAATCTAATGTTTTTTAATCAACTTATTATAATTCTACATATAAATTTTCAACCTTTTAATGCTTAGTAAAACGCCACATATTTTTCAAACTATTTTTTCAGGATAGACAAACCTAAAAGGAGGGAACCTACGTTACAAATTTCAGAATTTAATTTGTCGAATAAAACTGCAGATAATGATGGAAAACTTATTGATGTCCATGATCTTGTTAACGTTCTTAATGCAAGGGCTACACATCATGAAATTAAAAAAAAAGTTAAAACAATGCAACAAAAAAGCAAACCTCTTCCAAAACCGATGGAAAAATTATACGCCGATAAGGTATTTATATAGCAGAACTTCAGGGGATAATATTCTAATTAATTGTGTTTAGGTTGTTCGTGATGTGATCCTGAAAAAAGAGGTAAATTAAACTAAATGAACTCATTTGTACACAAAAATTTTACAGCATCTTTCAAGTTGAATGAAGATTTGTGTATAGTTAATAAATGAAATAGCTGAATTAATTTTTCAATATCTCTGCTGTACTCTATTCTATACCCCTAGCCTACGAATCATATTATTCCTAGGAATAAAAAGAAGATTCATTTCCGATACATCATGCAGTTACTGTTTTATTTTTATCTGATCAGAAATTTCTCTTGATGTGCACTCAAACATTTAGCAACTGATGCCAAGAAAAGTTTTTGTTTTATACTTAGTCATTATACATTGTCTCAGAATCATTACATAGCCAAGATTGTTTTGTTTTCTACTCTTTATAGCCGCTAAAAAATCGCAAATTTATCCTTTTATAACTTCGTAAAAGGCTTCTGCCTTTTTAGTTCTACCAAGAAGAAAGGAGATGGCATTATCTGTATATAAGGATTGTTTAGCTTCAGTTCAGCTTTTTGAAGAATAAAAACCGTGTCTTTTTAGCTAAAATTTCACACTCATAACGCTAAGGGTGATTATAAATAGAAGAACTGGCAAGCAAACTCTAAAAATGGGTGCCACAATAGAATCATTGGGTTGCGATGCGATGGCTGAATAGTCATGCCTCCATTTAATCTGAAATTCATGATCAGAAGATTATAATTGTTGTAAATTCCTAATTTGTGTTTGCAGCTTAGACGAAAACAAGGTTATGTAAATGTAACAAAACAACTGAATCGATGGGAAGCAATTGTTCTACGTAATAGAGCAGCTCCTCAGTTAAGATTTCCTTTGGAACGTATTGAAAAAGTTAAAGAATCACATGATTTTATGAAAACATTTAAGGTATATATTTTTATTAAGTATATATTATTTGCTAAAGCTATAGTATTCAGTAATTTTTTTCGGCTACAGAACTTTATGTAGAAAGAAATCCTCACTCTGAAAATAGTAAATATTAGTAACTTTTCAGGAACCAACAGAACTGGAAAAACAAGTAGCCGCTGTATTACAAACAAGTGATACCGCCCAAGAAGAAAGAGAAAAAGTATAATGTTGTAGCATTAATAACCATTAAGCAAAACTTAAGAATGGTTAAAATTATTATTTCATATTTTTAGGAAGAAGAATTATTCCCTCTATCATTGGAGGAGATTATCGAAAGAAGGAAAATGATTGCTCACATGCGAGCTAGAGAATCTTATCGAATTGCAAAAGCTATCAGACAAAACAAAATTAAAAGTAAAAAGTAAGGTTTTGGTTGTAGTTAATAATTTTATGTTCATTCAAGTATGTTCTGTTTATAAATGTTTCATATAACTTTTTAATAAATATTTCATTAAAATTGTTTGTAGGTACCACCGAATTTTAAAGAGAGAGCGAATAAGGAAGGAATTAAAAGATTTTGAAATTTTGCAAAAAACTAATCCAGAGGCAGCTTTAGAGAAGTTAGAGAAAATAGAAAGAGCTAGGGCCGAAGAGAGAATTTCGCTTCGTCATCGAAATACAGGGAAATGGGCTAGGAGCCGTGCGATTAGAGCCAAATATGATACCGAGGTAGGTCATTGATTTTTTTTTTTAAATGCTTATTCTTGTTTTTGAAATTTGTCAAAAGAAAACCTGTGTGTTCACCAAGAAATTCCATTGCGGCATTTTATAATTTCTAATTGACAAAATTTCTTTGAACTTAATATCACATGAAGTACTTATTTTCATTTTGGGACATATAGTTAGTAGATGCGGTTACCATCGAAAATGGTTCGGGCATCACAATCAGGGTCAAAAATTTTTAAGCCCCCATGTAATCGAAACTGATCAAAAGCAAAGAGCATTAGCTTTACTGCCAAATTAGAGCTTACAACAATACAATAATAATATTATATTAAATTGCTGTTGATTTATTGCCGGTGGAAAGGTACATAAAATTGAAGTGACAGTTTTGGAGGTTCCACAAGAGAGCCTTTGAAATTAAATTTCTTAGAAAATGTAGTTCAAGAGCTAGCCTACAAAACCAAGCTAATCTTTTAACTGCTATATAATGTCAAAGAATATCCTTGCCCTCATCTTAAATGCTATTAAACTTTTTTCTGTTTTAAAAAACATCCTTTTGTTGTCGTTTAATATTTTTCTTAAATGACATACAGTAATTAGAGAATTAATTTTACATCTTATAAAATAATAGAGAAAGGACGATAAAATGTAATATATTTATTGCCATATCAAATATAGTTTATTTTAGAGCCTTTATATAATAGTGCACAATAGATGAAAAAATGTTGCATAAATAAATAAAAGTGAAATATTTTTCTTGAGTCATTCTTTAAATTAAGATATTTTTTGTTCACACAATAATAATAATAAAAAAAAATTCTGCACGAAAACACCTACACCCAACGGGGATCACATGCAATCTCTTGCTTCTCCTATTTCACTTTAGCACGTGCAGCTCTTTCCCTATATATGCACAACGCATGTTGCAAGAAAAAAGGCACCGTGTAAACAAGGCTTTAAGAAGTTATAATTATACAGGTGACGGCAGATTTGACTTTATAGCCACTTCCGGGCACGCCGCAATTGAAATTGGAGGGTTGCTATAAACTTTCTACTTTCAAGTATTCAGATGTTTAATCGTATCAGTGAAAGAAGTTCTTCATATAACATACATTCTTCCGACAATAATAAAAAACTTCTAGAACATGTTTCAAAAGGGATATGATGTATAAAGCTTTCTTTTCTTAGTCTTCGACGCTGAAGTCGTGGTGGAACCGTGCCGATAGTTGAGTGCCAACAGTCATTAATTTACACTCCCCCCCCCCAAATCTCAAAATACAAGAACAAATAATTCAATGAAAACTCCCCGGCACCTAACTTTAATTATATCCATTATAATATACCTAAACAGAATATCAATTTTGAATTTCCTGCGATTTTTAGTTTTTGAATTTTACTCACACGTTTGTACATATCCAATTCTCCAGAAATATGTCCGGTGAAAAATTGATTTCGCCGAATCCCGGAGGGCAAAGACCATTGACCCAGTATTATAAGACAAAGTTGGTAGCTGCCTAAGTTTTAGCGAACCTAGATAGAAAGCCAGAATTAACGGCGGTGGAAACTGCGTCGTGCTTACCATACACTTCTCAATAAAAGTCGCCATCTGGCAAGCCTTGGTCTTTTATAGGCTGTTGAGCCTAAGGGTAGTGATAGAAAATGAATTAAGAATGGCGATATCTTCCATGCTACCTCATGTTGAAAACAGACCCAACTATCATATTAAAATAATTAATTGTAGGTTTTATTAAATGTATTTTGTAAAATTTGTTTGTATTCCGTAATCCGTTGAATAATATAAATATACGTTTGGTTATAAATTATGTTTATATGTTCATGTGATACATATTGAAAAAATAATTTTATAGTAACTGAGCAAATCGAGAGGTCATTCTGCCAATTTATGAGGAGTATATTAATTCTCTTTTTTTTTTTCTTTTTTTTTTAGGCACGTGCCCAATTAGCAGAACAATTAGCAAAAAGCAGAGATCTAACACGAAAAGTTCAGGCTGGCATAGACTCAACCTCTGAGGAAGAAAATGATGATAATGAAGCTGGGGAAGAAATTTTACAGACTGATCCAACAAATCCTTGGAAACCGGTAACTGAAAAAGCTGAAACAGAAATCGAATCCTTTGTTGAAGGATTTAAAAATTATCAAGAAGAAAATAAGAAAGAAAACCTTCAAGATCATACTGTAAGATCAACAGAAAATAGATCTCCACTGAGTGATACTTCGAAAGTTGAGAACGATAATATTCAACTTGGGCATGTTGCCATTAAAAAATCAAATGAGGAACTTGAGAATTTGGAATGTGATAAAGCTCCTAATGAAGAAAGCAATGTAAATACACAGAACGGGATAGATAATGATGATTCTGATAATGAAGAAGAAGATAATCAAGAATTGCGTGCAGATGATCCAGGGAAACTAGACATAAGTGCAAGTAATCAAAATAGTTTACCTGCTTGTGAAAATTTTGAAACAGATAATGTTGACTCTATTCATGGTTCTTCCGATGGAGAAGATGGTGACAATTTTAACAATTCGGATGAAGACAACGGAATAGAAACTGAAACTTACCTTGTAACAAAACAAACAGCTCCAATAATCGTGGAAGAAAAACAAATTGTTTCTCAAATTAATATGTTTAAAAATAAAACATCTTTACAAAAACAGAACAAAGCAGAACATTTATCAAAAATATTGAAATCAAGGCCTTCAACTAAGGCTGAAAGAAATCCCGAAAAGGAAGTTTTAAGTGATACTACTATACCCAGTTTAACCACAAAAAAGATGATATCTGTTTCAAGTACTGAAAAAAATAATATAAGCGGAGATTTTGAAATTAATTTACAAGAAAAGAAATCGCCCATAATAATTTCAAACGAATGTGATTTAAAAGAAGCTAAAAGTAATGAATCCGAAAATAAAATTTCGTTTATTAATAAAAATAAAAAAATCAAAGTAAAAAAGCTGTTGAATTTAGTAAACCAGAGCGGATCTTGGGAAGTCTCCACAATTGATAGAAAAAGTCATGAAAATACAAAAGAAGTGTGTAACGCTCAAAATCTTTCCGAAAATAAGATTGGTACAATTGATAAAATATTCGATAATGCCGAACATAAGTTAAAAAATACCTTGTCTAGTCATATAAATAAGCTTAAGTCCAATCTCAATTATGTAGATAGCAAACCAGAAAAATTAAAAAAATCCAAGTATCATGCTGATTTGAGCTTCAAACCTAATGTTAAAAGATCAGATATTGATTCAACTTTAATAGAAGTTGCTAATGAAGGTATAAGCACCGGAGAAAATGATATCAAAAGTTTGATGGACGTATATGACTCAAATAAAAATAGTACCAAACGTGAAGAAATATCCAATATTGATCCACAAAAGTTTCTTCCTGTAAAACCTCAAAAATTAAATTCTGGCCAATTAAATGTGGTAGAAGATTACGATGAATCTGAAGATGAAGAAGTTGTTGATAAACAAAGAAAGTTAAATTTAGAAGAAGCATTTGCAGATGATGATGTGGTTGAGGAATTTCGGTAAAATTTTAACATACATTTTATTGATAAAGTTGAAATATAAATGTAATATGTGTACATAAATCTTTAATTTCAGACGTGAAAAGGAAGAAGATATAGAAAAGTCTAATCCTAAAGATATAGATCTAAATTTACCAGGTTGGGGCCATTGGGCTGGTTACAATATGGATCCGAAAGCTGAAAAAAGACGAAAGAGAAAAAATAGAAGACTTATTATAAAATTTCCTAAGATACCAAGAAGAGATGATAAGAAGGATTATGTAATTATAAATGAAGAAGCATCAAATGATTTTAAGAAACATATGGTATGCCTACTTTCTTAAATATTTTATTTTCTATAGGATGGAGTAATATTATTTATAATTTAGTGATGTAAATCAATTAACAATGTTAAGAAATTTATTATTTAGTGCATTATGTTAGAAAGTTAGTGCATAATTCATTATGTTAGAAAGTTTCATAGTGCATCCAAATTATTGTTTTATACTTGGATGAAATAGATAGATAGATACTTTATTCGTACAGCACCAAAGGTACAGAACAGTGTCAAAAAAAGAAAAAGTTTCTATCATTTACAGAGGTACTCGTTTATGGAGTAATAATTTTTATTTAGTAAATATTTTTTAAGTTCCTTTTTAAATTTATTTTTTGATTGGCTCACCTGAAGCAAAGACTCAGGCAAACAATTATAGATTTTAGCGGCCATTTTTTTATTTTTTTTTTTTTTATTTTTTTTATTTTATTGGCACTACAGCCCTTGAAGGGCCTTGACCTCCTTAGTAATTTGCCTCCAGCTCTCTCTATCTATGGCCTTTCTTCTCCAATGCCTCACACCAAGCCTTCTGAGGTCCTCCTCCACATCCTCCAACCATCTCTTTCTAGGCCTTCCCACTTTCCTCCTTCCTTCTGGGCGGTTCCGGAAAAGCTTTTTCAGTGCTCGATCCTCATCCATTCTCTCCAAATGTCCCAGCCATATCAATCTTTTGCTCCTCACCTCGGCAACCAGATCCGGCGATGCAAACAATTCTTTCAGCTCTGTGTTACTTTTTATCTTCCACGAGCCATTTATAAGATTTGGCCCGTAAATCTTATGTAACACACGCCTTTCCCACACCAGAAGTTGGTTGCACTCGCTCTCATTCAGTATCCAAGTTTCCGAAGCATAAAGAACTATCGGCCGGATAACTGTCTTGTAGACGTTTATCTTAAGTTTTCGAGAGACATTTTTGGATTTAAGGATCTTATTTAAAGCAAACATGCATCTACTTCCGGCAGCCAACCTCTCTTTAATTTCTTTTCTAACGTCCATTTCTTTAGTGAAGATGGTACCTAAGTATTTAAAAGCTTTTACATTTTCGAACGTTCTTCCACTTAACGTCACAGAAGCAGCGTTGCAAATTCGGTTGTCGTGCCTAGAGCATAACATGTACTTGGTCTTGTCAGTATTAATGGACAAAGCCACAGCCCTGGCACTATTTTCCAATTGGTCATAGCACTCTTCCAGAGCCCTTAAGGTTCTTCCTAAAAGTACTATGTCATCTGCATAAGCCAGGTACTGCCTTGACCTGTTAAATATCGTTCCGTTTGGGTTTGTCTCAATATCTCTGACAACTTTCTCCAAGGACAGGTTAAATAGGATTGTGGAGAGTACGTCACCTTTCCTAAGACCTCTATTTATCTCAAACTCTTGAGAGTAATCCCCTTTAGTTCTGACTTTTGCAGTCGTTTTTATGAGGCACATGTTAACGAGCCGAATTAATTTATCTGGGATGGCAAATTCTTTCATAATTTGCAAAAATTTATCCCTGTAAAGGCTGTCATATGCTTGCTTGAAGTCCACAAATAAATGGTGAACATCAATGTTGTATTCATAACATTTTTCATGAATCAGCCTTAATGCACATATTTGGTCCGTGGTTGCTCTACTCCTTCTAAAACCAGCTTGGTAATCACCTAAAATTTGGTCCGTATACTCTGTCAGCCTCTTTGCTATTATTTTGGTCATTATCTTATACACAACTGACAGTAGGGCAATACCGCGATAGTTTTCACAGGAACTTTTATCACCCTTCTTAAAAATTGGGCAAATTATTGCGACCGTCCAATCCTGTGGCATCTCTTTTTTTTCCCATATCATTTGTATCAGCTCAAACACTCTTTCCTGAAGAACTTCTCCTCCTAGTTTCAGGAGTTCGGCCACTATTCCATCCACGCCTGGAGCCTTATTATTTTTGAGTCCCATTATGATCTCAATAACTTCTTCCTCATCATTTAATATTTCAATATTTTCGGGCATGGTTCCTTCTCTTTGTATATTTTCCTGCCCCATATTCAGCAGTCTCTCAAAATATTCAGCCCATCTCTTCTTGATCTCCATTTCGTCACCTATCATATCTCCATCCTTTCCTCTACAGAAGTCTACACTAGGTTGGAATCCCTTCCTCTCTTTCTTCACTGCTGCATAAAATTCTCTAACTCTTTTATTTTCTCCATCCTCTTCCATTTTCTTCAAGATATCCAGTTCGAAATTTCTTTTTTTTCTTCTGCATATTTTATTTGCTTCTTTTCTTTTCTTTTTGTAATCCATTGTATTCGCTCTCGTAGTTCTTTCTATCATTTTTATTCTCGCCTTATTTCTTTCCTCTAAGGCATACTTACACTCCTCATCGAACCATATGCTTCTTTTTTTCTTTTCTTTCCTTCCTACAGTACTCTCTGCTGCAGTGTTAATTGCTATCCTTACATCTTCCCACCGTTGTGCTACATTATCTTCTTTCTGGTCGTTTCTCATACTGAGACCTTTTTTTACTTCCTCGATATACTTTTCCCTACATTTCTCATCTAATTTCAACTTTTCAATGTTCCATTTCTTCTCCATTGTTCCCAATTTCCGTTTGTTAAGTGATATTCGCTGTCTGTACTTAATCCTTACTAAATTATGATCGGAGTCTCCGTCTGCTCCTCTACAACTTTTAACATCACAGATATCAGAGGCATGTCTAAAATCAATCATCACGTGATCAATCTGATTTTTTCGGAGACCATCAGGCGTTCTCCAGGTTTCTTTATGAATGTTTTTATGAGGAAATTGCGTACTTCTAATGGACATATTTTTTGATATAGCAAGCGGCCATATATAGTGGGCTTTTTCCAACTTTCGAAGTCCAATGTGCACGCACCTCCAATAAGTTGTTTTGCCTTGTCGTAATGTTATGTAGTTCCCCTCTACGCCGGAACTTATTTGGATGTTCTAGTACAATTACGGCACGTTTAAGGATATAGCAGCAGGGTAGTGTTAGAAAGCCTAATCGCTGAAAAAGTTCGCGACAACTTGTATCTTTTCTAACCTTGTATATTATTCTAACTACCTTCTGATACTTAAACACATTCACCGCTAGTGGCGCGCTTTCCCACAACATTATGCCATAAGTCATGACTGAATGGAACAGCGCATAGTAGGCCGTCTTCAGTCCTTCAATGCTCAGTACGTCAGTCAGTCGTCTAATCAAATAACACAGTCTACTTAATTTCTCACATTTTTCCTCAATTAAGGCACCATAATTTAATTTAGTATCTAGTATTATACCTAGATAGCGCACCGTGCGTACCTTTCCTTCTTTTAGTGAGAAGATTAATTCCTATGTTTTTGATGCGTTCATTATGATTTTCCGCACTGTATTTAGCCAACCGGTTTATCGTTAATTCAGCATGTTTATTGCATTCCATGGAGTTCTCACCAGTAGTGACCAATTCTGTGTCATCTGCGTATTGTAATGCCTCTACGTTTTTGATGCAAGGTAAATCATTTACATAAAGGACGAAAAGGAGAGGTCCTAAAATCGAACCCTGCGGAACTCCACTTGCTATACTCACTGTCTTGGATTATGGCCATTAACGTCAACAATCTGACACCTACTAGTAAGTTACCTAGTAGTATGAGTTAGTACCTTTATGTTCGCTGGGCTTCTATTCTATTGGTGAAGGTCAGACTTTTTTTTCCTACATTCCTACTGTAAACTCAAAACTTCATTCGTTACAGTAAGTGCTGGTCTCCACCTTCCAATCAATTTGGAGAAGAGGATTTGAAACTGGTTCCTTATATAAACCCGAAATGTGAATTCTTAATTGTTTACTTCAGATTGGCAAGATAATTGCAATCTTTTTCATCAATTGTTCAGTGCACTCAGTGACTGCCAGTTTTCTCTGTCAACTGCTGAATCTTCACTTGCCAAACCCAAACAGATTAATAGCATCTCTCTTTATACCTTCTATTCGCCGCTGTTTTTTCTTGCCGACTCTGCGGTTGCTACCTAGCTGTTCCTCAGAAACTCTTCTTGGAAGGTTAATTGATGCTAATGTGATCTGATTAGCCTTAACGGATTTTACAAAATCTGATATACTCTTAGTGTCTTCCCTTTTTCACGAATTCCTTAAACATAGTCTTCATCTTTGATAACATATATTTTTTTAAAAATTGTCTTTTCACTCTATAAGGACTCTATATCGTCAGACGTAGAAATAGTTAATTTGATTTTTTATAGTACCGGGCTAATTTTGTACTCTTAGTATCTTGTTATATAACCAACATGTGCTGTTTTGACACACATTATAGCCTTCAACTATATAAATAAAAACTTGACTTCATAACCCATTTTCAACTAACCTTGGCACTGCAAAATATCAACAAGGACAATAAAGTCTGTTATATATAATTAATCAACATTTTGGACAAGTTTGTACTTAAATTTATATTAATATCAACAATTTAATCGTTTAATGATTATAGTAATTTAAATGCAAAAATTAAGTGTATTATGGATTTCACCAGGAGTATTATGTTTCTGAAACTGGCCAAAAGAATAAGGCCGAAACTTCAACTTATAAAATATACAGCTAAATAATTAAAATATTGAAGGTTTTAATGTAAGAATTATAACCATAACAAAATATTGAGACTAGAAACCAATAGCCGTATACGTTAACACTAGTTTTATCTATCACTTGACCTATTTTTAGCCAGATCAATCCGCTTTTTTAATAATATTCCAGTTAATTGTATCAGTTTCGTTTCCAACCATCGTAATTCAGAAATTTTATAATAAACTATA
Organism: Triatoma infestans; assembly: GCA_011037195.1. NCBI lineage: Eukaryota > Metazoa > Arthropoda > Insecta > Hemiptera > Reduviidae > Triatoma > Triatoma infestans. The sequence goes on from JAAEAF010000481.1 coordinate 40,529, forward strand.
TTTTGTGTATTCCAATTTAAATTTAAGGCGAATAATTTTTATATGAAAAAAAATAATCTGAATAGACGAATTCCATTAAAATTGAATGATAATAATGACTCTCGACTATTTGATTATAGCTGCAGGAGATTACGAGGAGCGGCCAATAACAATACACTTTTTTTTAAATTATCCGACGTTTCGACAAATATATTGTCTTCTTCAGGGATCTGTGCAACAATCAAAAACAAAAGAAGTAATAAAGAATACTATTGAGAAAAATATTAAATAACATTCGAAAAAAAAAATTTTTTTTTAGATTACTTACAAAAATAAAAAACTATTAAATAAATTTTCATAGCAAATATACGCTAAATAATACTTGAAAGAGTGACTTTGGTTCAGTTTCTTTCAAGTTTTGTTTAGTTTTATTGGTTTAGTGTATTTTTATTATGAAAATTATGTGTAATCTTGTTGTTAATCGTTCTTTTATTACTTTCTCTTACTCCTGGTAAGAGGAAGTATTGTAATGGTGTCATATTTTCGATTTCGAGTTTTCACTGGAAATATCCGTTTTGATGTCCCCTGAGTCCAAAAAAGTGGTCAGTTAGCGAATAGTCAGTGTGTGTATGTATGTGAACAGCATAGCTCAAAAACGAAAAACCGCAGAAAGTTGAAACTTGATATTCCATTTAGGTATCAGCATGGAATCTGACTGTACGTTATCTGTCAAAATTCCTCAACCGGAAGTTCCACTTTACTTGTTTTTATTTTTTTACTTTTTTGCGTTTTTCTCAAAAATGGCTCCATCGATTTTTTTCAAAACTTGGTATATCAACTACACATACAACGAGCTACAACTTTTATTTGAAACATTTCTCTGGGAAAATTCATTTAGGGGCATTAATGGGGGAGGGATGGGGATAGGTTTTCATCTAAAGTGGTTTTTCAGGTTATTAGACAACTCTGTCATCTAAATAATGTCAGTTAGAATTGAATTTGTTGTTGAAATTCCGAGTTTGAAAAAACTCGGATAACCGGAAGTGCGTTTACTTTAACATTTACTAAATGAATTTTTTCACATTTTCGCAATTTTCTCAAAAATGGCTCCGACGATTTTTTTGAAACTTCGTATATAAATTAAACATACAAATATCTACAACTTTTATTTAAAAACATTTCTCTGGGAAAATTCATTTAAGGGCACTTTTATGGAAGGGGTGGGGTTACGTTTTTTTCTAAAGTGCTATCATAGTTGATTATACAAATTCTATCATCCAAAGAAAATTAATTAGAAATAAATAGATGGCCAAAATTCCGAGTTTCAAGGAAATTAGTAAACCGGAAGTGCGCTTTTACTGAACAGTTTTCCACGAATTTCAGTAAATTTGATACACAAACTATAAAATTTATCAATTATAATTTTAAGAACTGGCGTAAAGGAAAGTTGTGGGGGGGTTTACGCCAGATTTTTTTGTAAGTTATCTAACAAATACATTTTTTTGATTTCTAATGTTATTTATTTTTCTCAAAGTATTCATTATTTTTTTTTTCTTACTGCTGTATAGATCCCTGAAGAAGACAATAAATTTGTCGTCGGATAATTTTAAAAAAGTATCTCCTGCAACTGCAAATAAAATTGACTATAAATTATGAGCCCGGTGTTGGCGGCTCAGGAGGAGTTGTTGGTGTCTCTCTGTCAAAAATTTGGCAGAGAGTATGAAACTTCGGCACAATAGCTAGGCAATTGTCCAAACAACATGTTTCTTATAACTCGCAATATCATACATAAAATAATGGAACTCTTAATACAGAAAAACTGTGTGTGTCACGAAATCTAACAAAAATTACTCTTTACGCAATGTGTGTAGATTATTTGGAATCATTATTTCAACTCCTCTGTAATGAATTGGCATTTGTAACCAAGCTGTATGAATGAAATATTTTTTTCTTTCGTCGACGAAGCAAGCCATTGTTAAAATTGCCGTATCTCACCACTGCATATAATTCCTTCTTCGACTCGCAACTAAGTGTGTTACTTAGTTTTGGAGATATTAATCTTAATTTCTTTACTTCTTCACTATAGATGCTCTCTTTTTGCCTGAGGTCTATTCAGTTTTCCTAAATATTACCATATGGACAGAATTAACGTGTAGCAGAAAGCTGCCAAGACTTTAGATAGTTCTTTATGCAGTACACTTTTTTAACTGCAGGATATGCAAAAAAGCATGTCTCTAGTTTCCTAGACATTAGCATTTACGAGGAACCAGTTTCATGAACTCAAGAAATTCTGAGTTGTAAATTATTGGACCAATTATCGTTTGTAAATTATTCCAGCATTTGTATATACCAGTTAGGGAAAACAGTTTTTTCGGGAGGCTTTAGGAGAGTGGAAAGGGGCCTGCGATTACTGGCTACTGGTAAGATCAGTACGCTATTCCATTTGGAACGTTACAACGTATATTAATATTAGTAACTTAGTAAACATATAAATTTTTGTATTTTTCAAAGCATTTATATTTAACTTTTAACATAGTGACTATTTTTTAGGTACATGATTTACCTTTCCCATTTAAAAGTGTAAAGGATTATGAAGCTTCCATAAGAGCTCCAATTGGAAGCACCTGGGTACCTCAAAGTGCTTTTATGAAATTGATACAACCATCAGTTGTTACAAAATTGGGTAACATTATTGAACCTATGAGTGAATCAGAACTACCGAATTTTAAAAAGAGGAAAGTACAGAAAAAATAATTATCGTTATGAGATATTTATTGTTAACATACTGTAAAATATTGTTTTTAGTAAACAATTTAAAAAAAAAAAGTTATATGTACATAAATTAGAAGAGGTCATAAAGCCGAATTGAAGTTATTTTTAAATAAAAAAAAAGATCTTTAAAAATATTTTATATATTTTACTTTGATTAATCCTCATCTTCTGGAAACAATACAATTTTCGATCTGTAAACTAGTCTATTATCTCTATTATTTTCATCATCGTCAGGCGATTCACGAAATAACTTAGAAGTGTAACGTTCGTTTCCAAAGCTGTACATTGGTTGTTGAGAAAATCCATACATTGATGGTGGTAAAGCTATTGAATTTATTTTTTCATTTCCTGGCCAAGGATTTAAAAATACTTCATCAAATAGATAATTACGTTCTGGTTTTACATTAAAATAATGTGATCTTTGTTTCCTCGTTAAATCTGGTGATAATAACCATTTGAGAAAACATTGAAGTTCACCTTGTAAAGCTGTGCAAACTGTACAACCACTTGATATATTAGCATAATATTCCCTCATTTCTGTCATGTTTTTGCAACATAATCCAAATTCACAAGCCATTTTTACATTTTTAGTTATTTTATTTAAAATTTTTTGAACTATTTTCTCTGTTAGTTCTCCTGATAAAACTGCAGCATATTCTTTGTCTCCTATATTAGGAATTGATTGATCTCTAGTAAACTTTGGTGGCGCACAAGGTGGATGACATACAGCAGGCTGCAAAAATAGAAAACAAAAAATTAAGAAAATTTTGTTTTACAAGATTAATAAGAATATAAACCTTATTGTTCTATTATATGGTTCATTAATCCTTTACATAAATTTTCGCAGCTGAGTTTTAGATTGAAAAAAAATGGTTTTCAGACATTTATCTATACAGTGATTCAACATAATTCACAAACGAATAAAATAGAAAGAAGTTTAAATTTGTATGGCATGGACATAGCCGAGATTTATATGGCAAGGGGCAGAATGTGCAACAGTCAAAAACAGGACAATGGTAAAAATTCAAACATTCATAAAGAATTAGAAATTCTTTAATATTTTTGAATCCGTGAAAACTGAAGTGAATTTCATTAAAACAAAAAATCACTATCAAAATCTTATAATTTGAAGATATTAGCGTATTCGAAAATCATCAAAATAGCAATTACTGAATAGTGTAACTGATAAAAGTCTAGGAACGCTATATTAGATAGAAATATGTTAGTTCTCTCAGTCGCATTTCATACTTATTACAAAAGAATTTAAGAAATATCCGCTTTATTATTTTTTAATTATGCAACTTAGATGATCTAAGTAACTTTACAAAAATTTTAATTTTCGGTACTCGTATTTCTGATGATCTGGCCACTTTCACTGTCGTTAAATATTTGTATTGTTTTCTAGAGGGGCAGCGACTCCCTTAGCCATGCCTAAAGATATATATTTGTGCTTCATTATTATGGATGCCTCAGTCAAAATCCGGCAACCGGAATTCAAATTTAGTTTTGTTCAGATTGCAACAGTATTCAGTATGAATGCCTCGGCTGGAAATTAGTCTTTAGTTTTTCGAGATTTTTTTGGAAGGCTGGTTCTAATATTTTCTTTAAATTATTTGCACTTACGAGTATTTATGCAAGAAAGTTGATGATGCAAATTAGATTGGACTTCCCCTCTTATTGGACTTCTGAACATGTTAATTTTAAACTTTTAAAATGAAATTAAATATTTACATCATAGTTGAAAATGTGGCTGGGTCCGCATTGCTGGATAACATCCGGTATTTTATCCGTCGTAGCATGCATATTAGTTATGTTCCTGACCGGTTTCGGATATTCATCCATCGTCAGAGCAAATTCACCAAGTTCGTGTAGAGAGTTCACTTCAACGAAATGTTTCTGTAGACTCACACTAGGTAACCTTCCCACATACATACAACCAACAAGTGTGAGTCTACAGAAACATTTCGTTGAAGTGAACTCTCTACACGAACTTGGTGAATTTGCTCTGACGATGGATGAATATCCGAAACCGGTCAGGAACATAACTAATATGCATGCTACGACGGATAAAATACCGGATATTTACATCATAATTTACGCCGAAAATGTTTTATTTCAAGAAATCATTTTCATTCTAATATATTGATCGTTTTCTGGCACCTTCATTATTTTTTCTTCGCATTATCTCACTTTACAGTACAATCACTTTCTTATATTATTTTCCACTAATTTTCTTCTTTTTTTTATTTAAATTTTGTGTTTTACAACACTAACAAAATATAACAATTTTTTTAGAAGGCATTAATCTATTTTATTTTTCAATTTTCACCACCCATTGGACTCAAAATTAATTTGATATCAGTCAAGGTATATTCAGAACTAAAACACTAAGTGCCAAACTTCATCTTTCGTTTGGGTATTTCAACAGCTGCGACAGAAGTTTTTTTTCCTTTTAGTTTAAATTGTAAAACTTGATAGAACTTTTCAGTCATAAAATTTCCAAAAAGAAATTTGTTAAAAAAGCGCTCCTAATATCCGTTCAGTACTTTGTGAACTGTTTAGTAAGTTGTTTCTATAAAATGCGATACATATAGTCTGACAGAAAACACTTTGTAAAGAAATTCAAACGAAAATTTAATTCTGATATTTCTACAAATTGCATGAGCACAATTGTTCCCTTCTTTTAAGGAAATAAATTAAAAGTATTTTTATAATTTGCTTTTTGTGAAAGAAATGAAAAATAAATTAAAGAAATTTAAAAATTAGCGTTGATTACAGCATTGTTCTAGAAGATCAAAAGGAGAGAGAACACTTTGCCTTTTTGACCAAAAGTGTGGCTGCACAACTTTATTGCGCTGCTATGCATACAGCATGCTGATCAGTCCGTAGATATATATTTTGACAGGTGATTGGAAAGTCTTGAATCATTAGCCCAAATTGTAGCTGGTGTCCTGAATAAACATGCAAACATAATACAATCATCCAATCACACGTCCCACCAAAGAGGAAACCGTCACGCAACTATCGACAAGATGACTGTAATAAAGTCGTCTAGCAACGATATAAATGAGAATTTAGAATCCCTAGGGAGTCCAACATAATCGACTCAGCCAAAATCGTCAGGTGTTGACGGTCTATCCCGATCTCGTCAAAAAATTGACCTGTCAACCTCGGAATAGTGCCTCGGGATCCAAACCACAGACCGCGGACACGGAATTCTCTCTCACCAACCCATCGCGGAACCTTTCTTTGTAGTACGCTATACATTTACTGTATATGCTCCGCTTCTCGTTATAGCGGAATACTATGGAAGTACAAAGAATACTATGGAGTACTACATTGTAATTTCAACTAAATCTAGGAACAAAGCATTCTATTTTAAAATTTCATCTTTACGGCTACAAAAAAAAGAAACTTTCTAATGATTAATGAAATAAATTATAGTTTCCATGAAATCAACACCTTCTAACTTTATAAATTTTTGTAAAAGTGAAAATTATTTACTGTTAATGAAATGTCTTATGTACAGTAAACACATACTGCACTTAAGATAGTATTTTACAATAAAGGGTGATTATTTAAAAATAAATTATTACTTTTTACATACCGCTGTTTCTACTTTGGCTAAGCAGGTATCGCCGCTGGGTGCTGCTGGTTCCATACATTTTTTTTTATTCAAACCTAAATTATTGTCTGAAAATGGAGAAAATCCTAATGATGTATTCGTATAAGGGTTTCTCAACTGATTATTTGGCATTCTGTTATCTGATTCTGTAGATTGTACAATATATGGTTTATCATCATCTTTTGGTTCTTTTTTACCTTGTTTCCACTGTGTAGCTAGAGGAGGACCACTTTTTACTTTTTTAATAGCCTTAAATGTAATTTCATTCGTATTTCTAATATTACTTGAATTTTGTTTCCAATTTAAATTGTCATGTCTACCAAAATAGGGCCCATATGTGTGATTGTTATATGCAAATTGTTTAACCTCAGGCACCACCTTCATAATGCGTACATATCTTTTATCCATTAAGGTTGGATTAGCAGGTTTTCTATTTGGGAAATTGTTATGTGATGGGTAATCTTCAAATTGATTTTTATTATGTAATGGAAGATTTCTTTTCATATTGTAATAAATATTTTTTTCTGTGGGTCCATTATAAACAATGGTTGGATCAAAATCTTCATTGTACAATACTTTATAATTAGGTGGTAATTTTCTTTCATTATTTGAAGTTAATAATTGTAATAATTCATTGTTATAGTCATAATCTTGTCCAGTAATATGTTGGATTTTGTTTAAATTATCTTCATTATTATTATTATTACTACTGAAATCATTATTTGTTTGAGGTGCAACTTTTCCATATGTAAACCTTTTATAGTTACTTTTGCTACGTTTTTGATTATTTCTTTTCCTATTTTTAGTTTGATTATTTCCATGATATTTGATTAAATTTTTATGTAGTTGTGATGATGATGATGAGATTAAAGTTTTTTCGATTCCATTATTTTTATAATTTTTATCCATAAGATGATTCAGAGTTGCGTCTTTCTGTTTTTCACCATAGTTGCAATGGTAATCCTTTTTCCATTTTGCTGTACCATCATGTAATTCAGTTTTAAATGAATCGTTTGGGTGAATATATTTCAACTTTTTAACGATCCACTTACTTTGCGCTTCATTTCCTTTAAAATAATGAAATTAATATTTTTTTTTATAATTAGGTTTATTAGGAAAGAAATAAAAATGATAAAAATTGTATGAGGATTGGCCTTCATTTTATCTAAAGTTTTAATAACATTGAAAATTCAGATGTTTTTTCACCAACCCCTTAGATCTTATTCTAGATTATGCTTCATGCTCGATATCACTTAGTAGGTGTTAGATATGGAGAGGAGTAGCTTATAAAAGCTGTAGTGTTCTATATGAAATGTGAATTGCTGGGATGGTGAGCTTTAGTATTTGCCAGTGGATTCGCTAAGCGCAAGATTTATGTAGCACTCAAAACTCCATTTGCAGGCTCTGTTGTATTGCAAACGTGAATATTACGGATGTCATTGCATGTGTTGTCTGTTATTAGGTTGGGGTAACTGCAGCGTCGCCAAAAATCCTTAAAGAAATTGCAAGAACACTTACTTCCCCCTTCTGTGAACATCTACTTTGTATTAGTTATTTTAAAAATGACAAAATAATTCTTTTATCTGCAATTGCTATGAGAGAAAATATTGTGCCTAAGTTTTTACATGAAGTGATTACTACAATTTATCGAATAGGCACCCACTTAACTTGCAACAGCCAGTAGATACGCTGTTGCTCCCTCTCTAAAGGTGTCAGTTTTTAAAGTCATTGCTTATATGAAAGGCATTGTGTGCCTTTCTTAAACATTTATCACTCGAAAGCAAGTCATGCTGTGTTTCTGATATCTTTGAGAAAATATATAGAAGGAATTTCTGTACAAGACTTTGGTTCGGCGAAGTAAATTTGAAAACAAAACAAAAAAGTTGTACATTTTTAGGTAATTATAAAACCAAATCTTATTTCAATATTCAATTCATCCAATAAAAAAATTGCTGTTTTTTTTTTATAGAAAAACCTTTTCTATTTCTGCAAGTTTCCTGACGAAATGAAAGGAAAATACTTCATCATAGAAAAATGGTAACTATTGGTAAGCATTAGAATATCCGAAAAATTTTCGATTGTGATTTTGGAGTCATAAGAGAATTAATAACTAATATAAGTAATAATTTTGCTCTAATGTACCAATGAAAAAAAAATACTCTTTTTAAATTTCAGAATAATCTAAAAAACAAATTCTCTAAGGTATAATAGCTTTCTAACTGTTATAAAGGAAATATCAAAAATAGAACAGGTAGTCAGTGTTAAAAAATAATATAACGCTAATTTCTATTTTTTACCTTAGACATCTTTACTAAAGAATCAGGTAGTAGTAATAGATCCACAGTGCAATCAAATAGTGCTCTTACACGAATGTGGTTGCCAAAAACCCTGAACTTCCAAATAAATTAAAGTCTGTAACTGGCACAGAATACAATAAAGCCAATGACCACAGGCCGACGACCAGGCCATTACATTTTTACTCTCTCTCTCTCTCTCTTTTTCTTTAGAAAAGGTAATGGCTTAATTTACCATCTTTTATGGAATTTATATTATCATTTGCCCTTCAATCGTGGTTAATAAGATATGTTTTCTTATAAGACATTTAAATGATATAACAATGTTATTGTAAATTTGAGAATATATCTAATTATTTTTTTTAAACCAGTACTACTTGGCCCTTTGCCCATTGTGTAGAAAGTAAAAATTATAGTTATCTATTTTTAAAGAATGAGAAGTTTTAATATCTATTAAGATCAGAAATCGTTAGTGTCTCATTTTGGGATCTTTTATTGCAGAAAACAATCTAGTTTTACATAAAAATTCTATATTTTAAATAATAAATAAAATATTTATCCCATTAGTACTTTTGTGGACTAATGCCACAAAGCTCTAAATAATTAAAAAACAAAAAAGAATGTTTTACATTTTTAGGTAAGTAGAAAACTGAACTCAACTTTCAATAAATAGTTCAGCCTATACAAGCATTGCTGATTTTTTTTTTTTAACAGAATAACCTTTTCTGTTTCTGCAGTTTTCTGATGTAATGACTTGAAAATATAACATGAAAGAAGAGGAACTTTCAACCAGTTTATAAATTTCCTCCAAACCTGTTTTGGGTTGTATCTGTTGTTTTGCTCAATATCTAATGCCTAATACATTCCCTATGAAGTTTTGACACATCAAAATTAATTTAGGAAAATCATCTTTCTTTGGAAGAACATAAATTATCTCTGTATGTGATCCTTTTCAAATAATATTAATGAAATGTGCGAAGAATTTTTGGAAATTTATGTAAATTTTTTCTGGATTTTATATAAATAATCATACAGTTATTTGCCTTATAAACATCTTCGGGTTGTAAGATTTTAAAATAAAAGTTTCTTTTATCTTAAGTATGTATACTTCTTTTAGAATATACTTCAACTTAGACCGTTTTTTCAAATTCTCATTGAGATTATGTTTTGTTTCTTATAATTTCCCCAAATTTGGCACACTTTTATTAAGATTGCTCTTCTGATTCATATCAGTTAAAATGTCGTAAATCTTTATCAAGTTTCGTGATTGTGATAAAAAGAATGTCAAGTCATCTGATGCTCTTCTTTTCAGGAATGCTGAGCAAGAAAAAGTTCCTTGTATTAACTTATTAATATAATATTTAGTTTTATTAAAAAGAATACTAAAAAAATTATTTTTGGTCAAAATAAGCTGAATGTCAAAATTTGCAGGAGTATTACGTCTCCAAAAGTGGGTGTATTTTAGCTTTTCTTATTATGATAAGTGGATTAGCCCTTCTTCAGTGATCTTGAAACCCCTGCGGATATTTTAGCCTTATAATCGAAAAACACTTATACTAACGCCTCCTCAATGCACATACATGATGTATATATACACAAAGGCCAACTCTAGTTCATCCCTGTTACCTTTGAACATAGTACGTTTGGAAGTCTCTATATATAAGTGGTATTCTAGGCATCTATTGACTTGACACATACATAAGTTCCGATTTTTTTTTTTTTTAATAAAGTTTATGTCGGTAAAATATCATACAATTAAATTTATTCTAATATATATATATTCGCTGTCATTATCAATACTTTTGTGAAGCGACTTGTCAATTCTCCGCGCGTAAAAATTTGGCGGTTGTGAATCCTGAACGAATTCCTTGACCAGATTTATCATTTTCAAGGTATTGTCCATTTAAAGCGTTCTGCAATGCCCAGAAAAAGTTATAACCTGTTGATACTAAGATTCGATGCGCGTGCTGTAACTGTTGGCACTTTTGCGGTAACAGTTTCAGCGGACATGGTCACAATGAAAGTGAATAATTTCTCTTCGTTCCCACTACACATATAACAAAAGGTTTATTTTGTGTATTTTGCTTTTTTGGTTTGTTTCTGGCTGCTGATCTTAGTTTCATAGTTCAATTTCTCGTCAGCTGTAGTAATTCTATCCAAAATTGGTTCACTCATGTTGGATCGATCTTTTGATAGCTTATTCTGTTCGGTAGGTTTATAAGGAACCCAAACATCCAACTCGCTTACCCTTCACTAGCTTTTAGAGGTGACAGTTTATGGTTGATTGGGACCGTGTTTAATTTCTCTGCTAACTCCTTCGTTGTATGCCGTTAGTCTTACTCAACCAAACGTCCTCATCCAGGTCAAAGCAGCAACCAGATCATGGTTCACCCTTAAAGGTCTGAACTCTCTCTTTCATGAACCAATTACGAATGCTTTATCTGAAATCGCTTTACTGCCGATATAAACTGCATATTTTTGCCACCTTAGTGTGGTTGCCAAGTTTATACTCCCACAACATAATTTGGCATATATGTATTTTTAAATTCTCCATTTTAGGCGTCTCAAAAACAAGTTTAAGTTGTGCACTTGATATTTCAACTCTTATATTTTGACTGAAAGACAATTTTTTCAAAAGCCCGCAATAAATGTTGATCATAGCAAAAAAAAAAAATATAGGCTATTCATAGAACAATCAATTAAACTCTTCCAACAACAACTTATTTCTGATTCAATATTTTTTTTAATGTATATAGCACTCGCATCTTAGAGAGTAACTATAGATATTATTGTAGCTTGCAGTAGATTAGGCTTTATAGCCTCTGTGCCTTTACACAGAGGTAAAAAGAGGTGCCTTTATATCAATCTCCATCAGCTTTCACCTGATTCATATCTCACAAGTGACAGCGATGACGGAGGTAATGGGTAGTGATGGAAGAGAAGGGATAATTATATATGTCACTAACATTTTTTTGCAATTATAACAATCAACGAAGAGTATATACTATCCATTATAACACAGAATTTTATATAATTAGTACTCTGACTGTCCTTACAGTTTTTATTTAGGATATGCTACTCTATGACGTCCGGCTAACTCTACCCTCCCTTATTTGTATATAATAAGAAAACCATTGCATAAAAACAGACATGTGGTAGTTGAAAGTTCTAAATATTTGTAATATACGCACATGCGCGCATACATACATACATACATATTACATAATAGAAAAAAATTCGGCGTTTTTTCAATAACAGTATATATATGTTTTTTTTTGTTGTTCTAAAAAGTAAAAAAAAATTATTTAATTTGATTCTTACCTCCAAAATTGTTTTGTAACGTGCCACTTATGTTCATTCTGTGAAAACTTTCCTGTTTAATGAAAAAAAAAAATCACTTAACATCTCACACATAAAAGTAATCCATTATAATTAGCAAAGGGTGATTAATAAATAAACAGAAATATATGATTCTTTCATTTCCGTTAAATAAAATTAAGTCATGCTTTATAGAATTTAATATTAAGCAGATTTTAAATGAATCCTCATTAGTAAAACAGATTAGAAATAAAATTGGTTTTGTTTGTAATTTACATCATTGAAATCTTTTTCCAATCATAACGCCAATGGGAAAAATTATAAAGATTTCCTTTAATAATATTTCATCATCAGGATGTTTTGTCACATGCGTTCAAATAGCAAAATTATGAATTGAAGCTTTTTAAAAATTTGAAATTGGCGGTTGTGACGCAGAGGTAAAGAAGGAATGTTTTATAAATGCTTCTAGCATATTATTTGATAAATTAACAATAAAACTCAAATAATATTAGAAATTAAGAAACTGCAAGCGATTTTTCGTTTTTGAAATTTTCTTCTCTCTTTCTCTTTCGCTCAATCTCTCTTTCTCACAAACATTCAGACCATTAACAAAAAAACATTTTTTCATACTCTGTGGGCCGCAAAAGATGTAATGCCAGTGAAAACTCAATTTAAAAAATATGACAAGATTACAATAAAAAGATAGTAGGAGTAAGAGAAAGTAAATTTTATTTTTTTCTTTATTTAGTGTTATGTTTACATAAACCATTAGTTAGTTTAAAATAGTTCGCATAATCAATTTTAAAATGTAGGGCATGTGAAAGAATCTCTTTACTTACGAATCTACAGCGGCTTAAAACTAAATCAATATTAGCAATTTTATAAACATCTAGACTGAATGTTTTTATTTGTGATATTTGAATTCTTTTTGAGAATACATACAGAGAAAACTGCATAAGATAGATGTTTTACAGCATGAAGTAGATACATTTTTTTTATAATTTCAAATTATAAAAACATCCTATCTTTTCTAATCATAAAATTTATTATTTAAAAAAAATTCTTATTTTCGTTTTTCATTTGAGCATTTTTTTATTTGTTTCAAGTTTTCTTTATATTAACCAATTCATTGCGAAGATTTATAAAATATAGTCATTTTATTTACTATTGTATTATATAACTTAATTTGCTAATATCCATCGTCTATTGACTATGACCTCGGAAAAATCCCCACTTTATGGAGATGCTCGTGGGATACCCTTTTATTTTTTTTATTTTTATTCTATATGCTCTGTACGTTGGAAAAAGTGAAAAATAAAAAGTGTTGAATCAACCACTGAGCAAAGTAAGCTCTGCATACCTGTATTCTTTTGTGTCTTGGAATGTTTGTTATCTCATTCTCAGGTCTGAGTCATTTATCTTTATACAGAAAAAAAAAGAAGAAAAAAAAAAATCGCATGCGCTTAGATATTGATCCATACTTTTAAAATGTAAATAATCTACTACTGAAGTTTTTCAGATAAACTAAGCTTAGTGGGAAAATAATTGATGATCTATTATTTTTTTGAAGGAACAAATATTTAGATTTACTGTTTACATTCTCTACTTGTTTTAAGACTTAATACTTCATGACAAACTTTTTGAAATTGAGTTCTCACCAAAAATGCAGTCCTATTTGTGAGCCCTCTTATTCCTATTTATTTATTTAATATTGTGTTTTCAACAATAAAATAAAAAAACGAAAAATTGAACACAATTAAACATTGCTATCCTAAATACGCATTAAAAGATCTGACCAGAATATTTCTGGAGAGAAAAAGAAAACTTAGTGGTTGATTTTTTTTTTTTTGTGCTAATTCTCGATTACTTTTTACTTTCTCTTGATGCTGTAAGAAGCGATCTTGGCGTGTCAAATTTATGATATCTAGTTTTCACCAGAAATACACGTTTTGAGATCCCCAGGAGGGAAAAGGTAGTTTTTAGAAATTGCTGGGCGTTTCTGTGAATAAGTATTAAATGGATTTCCAAAAGTCCAAGTTTGAAGAATATTGATACGACGAAAGAGCGACTTTACTGAACTTTTTTTTTTGTTTTCTGTATTTTCTAAATTATGATGAGAGTTTCTTTGGACTTGATATACTAACTAGACATATATTGAGACCTATCAATTCGAAATATTTTTCCGCGTACATAGATTTTAGGAGAGTTCTGAAGGAGCGGAAGTTCGGTGTTGTTTTTAGTTTATGTTCTCCGAGCTATAATATAATATGGAAGCCAGTTAAATTTAGTAAATTCCAAGTTTGAAGAAAATTTGTTAGATAACTATGTAAATTGCAATAAGAGAAAGTCGAGTGATTTTTCTATTTCACAACTCCGATGAATTTCATTAAACTGTAAATTTTCTAAATATATAAAGCTGTTCCTCTTTTTTTTTTTGTTAGAAGAAAGTTATTTTCGGTATATCTAGGGCAGTTGTGCATGTTAATATTTCATCAAAAGCTTCGTTTGAATATATTAGTTCCATAGCACGATGACATTGTGGGTTAGAGAGCATTTGCAAGCCACTATGAAAGCCATTACTAGCTATGAAGTGATATAGACTAGGCAGAAGATCAAACCGATAATAGATATACGATATGTTTCTGTTGGTGAATGGCCTCTAAGACAAGGATCTAACAATTCGCCATGGTCCCTCACATTATCAAAATGGACTATCCAATGTAGCCTGAATGATTCTATTATAATCTTGCATTTAGAAAATGCCGGAGGGGGGGGTCCAGCCTGGAATAACATGTTATTTTCCTTAAGCTGAATAGAGTGATAGCTGCGGAGGAACCATTTGAGTGCGATTCCAATGCCTATAAGATAATGGAAGTTATAATATTAAAAATGTCAAATTTGGAGGAAGCTAGAAGGTAGTCATTTCGTCCTACTTTGTTAATTTTCATTTATCAAAATAATGATAACTTACCTCCAAATCTCCTAGAAAGAACAATATATTTAAAGTGTAAATAAATATAGTTAAATAATGCAACTTAATCATCATGAATGCCTATCATATTATGCTTTACTCTTCCAAAAGTTATCGACATTTCTTCTCAACAGTGTGATTAAAAGCATTAAATTTACTAAAGTTTTGGTAGACTTTCTACTATTCGTATAAGTGGACATTACTCGCCTTAACTAAAAGATGAATTTTTATAAACAGTTTTTTAAAGCTTAATCATCTGTATAAATCCTTATTGTAAACAATAAATTAAAACATAGATTTGCTAATGAAGAGAAAAATTATACGAATTTATTAACTTCGTTAAAATTATTGACATACAATATAGTTTTGAAAGTACTATCTCTCGATTCGTTTTCTTTAAAATTTAAAGTATAAAATTTCGTCCATTTAAAACAACCGCTTTGGAGAAGGTCAATACTTGGTGGGAACAGCTGATTGCTCCCCACTCAAGTGATATTTCAACGCATGTGCAAGTTTTGTTTAGCCGGATGAGGGGACAAGAAAATTAATCTAGATTGTTGGGTATAAAAGTTAGGTATCATTTAAATTAATCTCATTTTGTGTGCCCTCGTCTGTACAAAGATGGCAGATACAAATAATGTGAACGATGTGCCATATTTTGAAGGTGTAGAAAAACTATTGGAGATATGGTTTAAGAAACGCCAAGAAGGAGATTTACGGAATATACCGAGGTAAATTGATTTATTTTTATTTTTTAACTTAATTAAACGTAAGCACTTTATTTTTAGCACTTTTGAAACATGTTTTCTGGATTAGTATTGGAAATTCATTTTTTGTATGTACTTTCTTTCCAACCAAAAACTTTTAGCACTTAAGAAGTTACTATTTTTAGCGGCAATATTCCAAATTAAATAATTGTAATTAGTATTAATTTGCTGTTACAGGCAAAGTCTTGAATCTCTTTTGAAGATTGTACACTGTGAAGTAATAAGTTTTTCAAGAAATGATAAAGTTGATGCTTATGTGTTGAGGTAAGCTTATATCTAAAAGAATTTATTATTTATACTGTATTTATAAAACTGAATTCAAAAGCACTTATTTCACTGCAGAAAGAAAAAAAGAAATTATAAGAAATGTATATTAATTCATTCGTAAGCAGAACGATAGTAGTTCAGCTTCCTTAATTTAATCTGAGTAATGGTTCTTTCTTTCTTTCTTTTTTATTCTAATGAATTCAATTGCTAGTTAAATTTTACCCCACTTTTACCATCCTTATCTTTGTAACCGTGAGAATGTAGGTCCATTGACCGAACGATCCTTCGATAATTTTGTAAGGATTATTCTTTAAATCTGTAAGCCTAACTTGGTTAAATCTTTTTATATGCTGCAATACTAATAAAATTGTTTAAATAGATACGTGAACTTTGCTATTATACATAGGAGAATTCATTGTTTGATAAATTCTAGGCAGGCGTTATCATTTTATTTTTATTTGATCAGTTAATCTTTATTATGGTTTAGAATTCCAGTAAAAGATATCCGGCTGAAAAATGAAAAAACTGTCTTTGGATTTAAAGGTTTTCTCCAATTGAATAAGTGTGCAACATTATATTATAGTAACCACCACATAAAAACAAAATTTATTAGTAATTGTTTTAGAAACAAATAGAAAAAAATTATTAGTTTTTTATATCTTGATCAATTTTTATTTGATTAATTAAAATTTTTGCAAACCCATTTAGATCATGCAACTTCCACGGCCATTGTCATGTAAAACATTGTCTCGATTGGGAGCCGATATTACTTATCGTTTGTCAGTTTTTTTTTTTCACTTCCTGGGTAATAGACGCTACCTTCTGACAACTTTTCGAAAAGTGAGCGCGTCCTTTTTTCTTTTTTTTTTTAAAAAAAAAGCAGGAAATCACAGAAACTTCATACATTATATGTCATGATTTATGTGAAAACTGCTGTAGCAATTCTTATTAAACTTTCTATATTTCCAACATACATGAGATTCTATTTTCTTCTTTCGAAAAAATTGATTGGAAGGAGCTTCTCGGGGAAATAATTGTTAAATGTTTTTTCAAAAGTTGTGGGATTTCACCGATGAACTAATATTATGATTAAATAAATAAGTAATCATTTCATATTTGAACAAAATTTCACAATTTGGCAGTATAGAAATTTAGTATCATGAGAAAATTTGCTTTGTTGTTATGATACGTGTATGTTGTATATATGTTACATAAATATTTTAATGACAAATGTACTGATTTTAAAATTGTTGTAATTGATTCTATATATGGATTACATAATAAATCTAATTTCAGTTCTATACTTTATAAAGGTTATCTTTCGTTCAAATCTTATTCATATTTGTGCAATAAGAATAAAATGTATACCATAATTCTAAAAAAAGAATCATTCATTAACTGAATTCCTGGCTGTTTACTAAAACTTCTTCCCTCGTACGACTCGCACACCAAAAACTTAACATTCAATTAATTCATTTAAATAAGAAAATAACTAAGTAATCAGTGCCACTTCGTGCACTACACTGCTCTTACACAATATTATACGGAGTTGTGTTGCCAACATCTGTCATTTATACATTTGATTTAAGGAACAGTTTCACATTGATTTTATTTTATTTCTTTATGTTCCAAAACATTAGATACTTAGCATATTTGTAGATGAAGATTTTTAAGATTACATTTATTATAAACGCTTAATCCTTCGGTGATTGACCTACTTTTTTTTTTTTTTTTGTATATTCATTGAACTTTTGTTTTTATAGACATTGGGTAAAATTTTGCAATCAATTCAATTTTTTAGCTTTTGTATATTTTAAATTATTAGAAATATTATTCCATATTTTCTAGGTACAACCATGGGCATCTAAAACATTTTATCTATCTTTTAGATACTCTAATTTACCTTTCGTTTAACTTTTTAGTGATATAGGTAATTTTTTTTTTTAAGGTTGTTTAAGATGCCTTTACATAAGAAACTAGAATTGCACATTTTCGAAAATAATTTAGTAAACATTGCTCGCTAATATTTCCAGCAATACATTGATTAGTAAACGAGGACAGTATTTTGGATATATTACTTTTTTTCATATAGTATTCTTATTTAGGTTTACTTTTTTTATTTAAATGGTGTATGTTACTGTTTCTAATGTAAAGAGTTATACTACCTTTTTAAAGTTTGAAATAAGGTAAAATGCTGTTAGTTTAAAGTCTAGAACAGAGTAGGCTTATTCCAAAAAAAAGAAGCGTAATGAAATTATTATAAACATAATTAATAGTGATAATATAATAAAAGGAAGAAAAGAAAAACTGAACAAAAGCAACCAACTTTTATGGGTTGACGTAATTTTTATTACATTTTATAACTTGGAAAATAAAATATTATTTAAACCATTATGTATATGGTATTTTGTATTCATTCTCAATAAATAAATTTAAAAAAAAATATATTCCAACGCTGGTTGAATGGTGAAATCTTAATGCAAAATAAATTATGCAAATTAACAGATAGCTAACAAAAAAAAGTGTTCTGTATGTTTGTTTAATAATAATATAATAAAAAATCGACCTATTATAAAATAGAAATCAGAAGTATTCCCAAGTTATGATGATTATGTGGCAATTTAAAATATTTACACAAGTAATTTTACTCCAATGGATAGAAATGAATAGATAGAAACATTCAAATAAAACATAATGAGGAATCTATCATTAGTTAATCGTTTCGAAAGAAGATGAAAACTGAAATAAATTGTCAAATTACATTGACCATTTCAACTTCATTTAACCATTATATTATTTGCACATTTTATAAGGGATCAGTTTTACATTATTCAAGATTTCAGTTAATTATTAAAAGCGAAGTAATACAGAAATTATTGTTTCCTGAATACAAAGAAGAAATAAAGCAGTAATTTATTCTGAGATTCAAATTAATCCTCCTTCCGCTCTAAAAAAAAATGTATCAAAATAATTTTTAAAATAACCTTTTTTATTATTGTGTTATTAAATGAATTTTAAATTTTGATTTGCATTTGCCTTCAAGAGGGGGGAAAAAATTGACAGAAAGGGAAAGAAATGGAAGGATTATTACAGTTGGGTAATTGCAAATATTTTCAATTAGGTGGACAACTCTGTACTGGTAGTTACATATAAGTTGACAGTTAATCGACAACCTAGTGTTCTAAGTTTAAAGAAAATCTTTAGGACCGTTGTCAGTAAATCGAAAACTGAACTCAAAAAAACTCATTTTGATCGCAGCTTTGATGAATATTAAGTTTGAAATGAATAATAACCATTAAATACAATTCAGCATTGTTTACCGTTTAAAGAATGTTAGAATTAAACTTGAGTCATAAATTATATATTAAGCATACTGTATATCTTCACGTTTGCCTTTTTCGTTTTTTACTTTCTCTTACACCTAGTAAGAGAAAGTATTGCGATCATTTTTGAAATTGAGTTTTCATGAAGAAATACATGTTTTGGGGTTCCCTGAATACAAAAAAATATTTTTCGCGAATGATGTGTGTGTGTGTGTGTGTGTGTGTGAACAGAATAGCTGAAAAACTCTGAAGTCACAGGAAGCTCAAACTTGGTATTCTGTTTAGGTACTACAACCGCAACAGATATGAAAGGCAAAATCCAACTACCGGAAGTTCGACCTTGCTGAATTTTTTCTAAAAAACGGCTATAACGATTTTCTTTAAACTTCTGCCC
This sequence comes from Triatoma infestans, assembly GCA_011037195.1. Taxonomy (NCBI): domain Eukaryota; kingdom Metazoa; phylum Arthropoda; class Insecta; order Hemiptera; family Reduviidae; genus Triatoma; species Triatoma infestans. Next base: position 60,239 of record JAAEAF010000481.1, read on the forward strand.
ATGTATATATATCTATGACTTTTATTTGAAACATTTTCCCAGAAAAATGGATTTTTGGAGTGGGGGGTCTAGGGGGAACAGCGTTATGCTTCCCTCTTTGAACAACTTCAGTATAACATATGATTTTACCACTTACATAATATTAGTACACATTAGAAACAGTGATATAATTTCAAATATGAAGAAAATCAGTTTACCGAAAGTGATATTTTACCGAATTGGTTTTGGAGAATATTCGAATGTTCTCGAAAACGGATACAACGATTTGCTTTAAAGTTTTATGGCCAGCCCAAAAGTAAGAGAAAGTTGTGTGAGTATTTCACCCAGATTTTTATGTATCATATACGTAATATTATCGAAGATATGGGCTTGATTTTTAAGCAGTATCAGCATTAGGTAAATCCTTTAGGCAAATGGTAAATACATTGAACATAATAATAACAACAATAATAATGATCACTCCGTAAACTTCTGTTAACGTCATTCCCGGAACTTCCTTTGACATGTCACACACAGGAAGTGCTTGTACCTGATGAAGGACACCAAAGGTACCCGAAACGTTGAAAAATCAACGTCTCTAAAGTTCAAAAGTTTCTTTCTTTCGCTTCGTGTCAACCATCGTTTTTATGTGTATCATTAAAAATGGCCAATACAATTATTTGTATTGTAATTAATAATTTAATAGTTCCACGATCTGTAGAGCTGTATCTCTTGACCCCCTCACTTTTATCGTCACCAACTCTTTCCACTTTCCATTGGGCTATTTTCTAAAATTTGTTTCCTTAAAAGTCATATCCTAAGGGGCTCTTTCTCTCAGGAAAAATATCTCGTTGTGAGATTGGCCAATATCATTATTCAGTCTGATATCATTTACAACTTTTTTTTTTATAAATGTATATCCTTTTGTCACCAGTTTTTAATTTTATTATTAAAATACCATACCTTTAATACCCGACCAGCGCTTACAAAAATTAGGACACATTTGTACGTAAGAGGGTTGTTTTGCAATCTTATATATAACATTTTCGAATTTGAGGTTTTTACCGGATATAAATCTCGTCGATCTGAAGATCCTCTGCGAATGAAATAAAATTTGTTAGTGAATGGAATGGCCTCCCTATTTATGTAACTCTTTGTGAAAACATCAAATTAAAACTAAAAAGCGCTTAATTTTATAAAGATTTCGACCAATTTGTATTTTTCGATTCTCTTAAACAGTTCTAACGAGTTTCTTTAAACTTCGTATACTAACTGTACACACATACCTCGTATTAATAGCATTTTCATTTTAAACGTTTGCCTCGGATGATTGATTTAGAGGACGCTAGGAGTGCTGCGGCTTAGGGTTATTTTGAAACAGGTATTCCAGTAAATTAAAGAAAATAAACATTTAATCTCCAGCAATCTAAACAAAATTTTCAGTTGGAACTGTGTGTAGTTAGAGAAATTTTTGTGAGCACTTCATACCAGATTTTTTTACATCCACAAATGTTGGTACTTGATAAGGTGACCAACCGTACTCCTTTAGGGAGTTTTGAATTCCTTTTTCGTGAATCGTTGTGAATGTATTCCTTTTAAAAACTGTACTCCAAAAATACTCCTCTGGTCTTTTGTACTCCTTTGTGCTCTGTTAATAAATATAAAAACTTCAACGATAATTTTAATTGTTTGCAACTTTTTAATCGTTCGTGTGAGAAGAATTGAGGGGGGTTGGGGTTGGGGGTAAACATCCACCAGGGAGTAAACTGTACCCGTATCGAAAGTGATCGATTGTAAGTACTAATCAGTGTGCTAGTTGTGACTGTTTTTAGTTTCTGAAATTAATCTCTCGCAGTTTTTGTACTTGTACAATAATACAAAAAGGCGAAAATATCGTCTACTAAAGACTTAAAAAAGGAATTTCCGTTTATTATAGAAACAAACAAATTATGATTCTATACTTGAATGTACAATCTTGTTGGAGGACGATCTGCAATAATAAAGCACATTGATTCAAATAAACATAAAACATCTCTTGACGCAGCAGCATCAACTTCAAAAATAACTACACGAAACGGACTAGCAGACAGATCATTAACATTTTATTTTTATATAGACTTTTTTCCGCTTATTTAGTCTGTCTATTGTGTCCATTATTGGTTTACATATTTGCCATAATATGTACATTGTTTATTTAATACTCTAGCGAGAGCAGCATGTTTGTTTCGGACAGGCGATTTATTCTGAAGACTTGCGGTACAACAACACCTTTGCAGTGTTTAAAACCACTTTTACATCTAGTGGAACAGCATGCAGGTTTCACTGAAATTGATGTAAGTATTATGTTTCACCATTTTTATTTAATTCTTTTCTGTTTCTAATTTTAAGTTCAACTAAATTTTAATATTTGCATGTATGGAATACCAAATTTTTTAATATTGAAACTATTGTTTATGGAAGAAAAGTGAGAATAGTTTCATCACTTTTTGATATATGAAAACTGTTTTAGGGTTGCCAAGCCCAACACGCATTCCATTCTTAGTGGGGATCCCCTGATTTGAAGATGTCCAAAAAGTCTTTAATTTAAACATCGTCAAGATGTGATTCTTGGAATGTTGAATAAAAAAAGGGTATTAAAAATTATGTTTTGAAATTTACATAATAACAGAAAAATAGGTGTTTGCATACAAGTCCTCATATATAACACTTTATTTTTAATTTTTATTGTTGTTATTATTATTTTGTATTTCTCTCACTTTCTTAAATTCACTTATAAATTAAATTAAATATTAGTAAAACTGCATATTTAAAAAAAACAAAAAAATTTTAAACATATAAGTTTTATTGTATTTTTTTTTTCATTTATTTGAAAACGCACCTAAAATTATTTTTCTGTGGGTCATGGTGAAGGTTACTTTTATTAGAAATTATTCCAAAATCATTTATTTACATATATATATATTATTTTAAATTACACTGATATGTACATAGATTAATACTTAATTTTTTTTTTTTTTTGGCATGGTAATTGAAGAATTTATCTGACAATTCATAACCAGTTGCGTATGATTATTGTGAAGCGACCCATAATTGACTAGATAAATAAGGAAAGTTATTTCAACTTGCTTTCGTAGATTACATTTATTTTATAAATACATTGGATGTGAAAATTAGGATGGTTCTTCTGTTAAGAATTCAAATTGAATTTTAAAAAATCTGATGTGGAATACTCATTCCACTTTCTCCGACAGCAAATCTCAAATTGCTAATAGAAAAAAAAATATTAGAATTTCACTATATATATAGCCGCCTTTAATGCTTTGCTGCTTCTGGCACCGCGTATTACATAGAAATGGCAGTTTAGGACTTAGTCTAACTTCATAGTTCTCCCAGAATAACAAAAAACAATTTTCCTTGGAAAAAATTTCAAATAAAAGTGATAGATCCATATGTGCTGTGCTCTAAGTGTATCAAGTTTAAAGAAAGTCGTTAAAGCCATTTTCGAGAAAATTCTAAAACATATGACAAAAACGCGTGACAAATGTGGACATACATAACAGTCTCTCACTATAATTCTTATAATGTCAATTGAACTAATGTTTAGTTCCTTAACTTCAACAAGGTGTGCAGCCATAATTGTTTGATGTATAGGGGAATAATAACAAAGCAGTGAAGTGTTATTAGGCTAGGATACCTGCAAAAAGTCAAGATCCTTTATAGTCCATTTCCTTTACGTTAAACATAATTATCACTCCAGAGTGAAGCCCGACGTCTCACCTCTTTCAAATATTTCTAAAGCCTCGGAAAGCCGAAAGACCCATTCTAAAAATTCCTCCATCTTTTATCGATTTTCTTGAAACATTGTTTTTCAAATGCTTAATTCTTGTCTGTACTATATAGTTCTAGAACTATCCGAGATAAGAACAAATTTTCCTGGAATAAATATGTCAGAAAAAAGAGCTAGGCCTAAACGTACTTATCATTTAGTATTATTCGTCTGGGGAGAGACTAAGCTCTACGCTATCCCTCTGAGCCCTATACTTCCTTTAAAAAAAAGTACCGTCGAAACAACGAACTGGTATGAAATCCAGTTCTGAGTCTAATTCACCTAAGAATCATAGTTGTCTGAACCTTATCCGGATAATACTTTAAGGGAAGTAATCTCAGCTGTTCCGCAGACATCCAATTTCAAACAGAGTTCCTAAACTTAATCTTTTCATAACCCAAGCAACCTGTCATAAGATGGATTACATAAAGTATAAAATGGGTTTTGGCATGAGCTACATTACTTAGAGATGTTTCGTTAAACCTAAAAGCCCAGTACGAAATCCAACCAGATACCACAAATGGCCTGTGAAAAACACAATATCCTCTCACTATTAACCCTATCCAGTCCCCTCATCTTGGACTTCTAAGCTCATCCATATACCTGGGAGTTTGACAGATATATATGCCTAAAGAAACGTCAACAGCAGGGATCCATGAAGGGGTGAGAGGTATTTAATGTAGCCAAAACATCATTTTCCGAAATTCACCATTATGATCTAGTTGCCTCATTTCTAAGAGCAAGATGATAGATCTTCCAGTCTTTTATGACATCCTAATACCCAAATTGTACTTAAAAAAAAAAAAATGCCCGAAACTCAAAAAAAGTAGCATTTCTGGTTGACGGTTTCTTGCTGCCGTCTCTTTGGGGTCGGATCCCATGGCCCCAGAATATCAAGTGTGAGCCTGCAATTTTTCAATTTACAATAACCACCCCCTTTTTCGTGCTCGGAGGATCTTAAACATTTATTTCTGGAGAACACTGATTTTAGAAAATCTTATCCAATAGAATAGTTCCTCATATCGCAATAAAAGATAGTAAATAGAATTCTTAAATTCAATAATTCTTGGTTATTGTTAAAAAAATTATTTTGATTATTTGGATAACATCTTAGTTTGCAATGAATTCTATTTGTTCTTTGGAAAACCTAAATAGTTTTGATTTATTAATAGCTTTATATCACTTTATTACCAAGTTTAACGAGTATTTATTTCTGTGGTTTTTATTTGTTTAATTTATTTTTCTGTGGGATAGAATGTTTCTTTTCATCCTCATTGTATTTATGTCATTGCATTCAGTATTTGTTTGATTTGATTATATAGATTTTCTTTAAATATCATCCTCCTTTGTTTTATACTACGATCTAAATAACTGATTTGCAACTAAAGGAATTTTGAAGCGGAAGGAAATCGTGGAAATTTTTATAGTACTTTAAAAAGAAAAAGTTTTGTAAGCATTTTTGAATTAGTAAATCTACTTTTTCGGATTTTTTTTTTTATTAGTTTGATCTATATAAATGGCGTCAAACTAGTTTCAAGTAAAAGAAAATTGATTTTTCCATAGTTCTTTTGCATATATATCATAATTCTTCTTGTGTTTTTCTAACTTGCAACATGATGAGTTTCCTCATTCTTCTTTAGTTGACGCTGTCTTGTATTTTAGTTCCAATTGATTAAATATGATTAAATAATCGTGCATCAATTGGCTTTCTCGTCGCAGTTTGAAATAAGATCATATAAATTCATTTTGATTTTTTATTTCCTTATCTTATATGCACAATTTATATATATATATATATATGCTGAAGATCTTAGTTTCAATATATTTGTTTTGGGAGATTAGCATAAAATAAAAAAATCTAAGCACTAATAGTCAAAACCCTAATAGTATATTTATTTATAAAAAACCTTGGAATACTATACGCACATAGAAAGCAAACAAAGTTTAAATAATTAAAAAACTGTTTATTTATGTTAGCCGCATAATTATTTCTAATATAGGATTGTTATTTTAAAATAAATTTATACATTGAAAATCAAGTTTCCTAAGAATAATTTGTAAGTATTGTGTATGGTTCCATTTCTTATTTAAATGATAATAATAATCATATAGGGCGATTAAACTTTAGTAAATGAGTTTTAATTAAAGAAGGACGGGTGACTTTGATTTCTCATTCCCCACCTTCCATTGCTTTTGAAGAAGTATAAAGGAATGTCTTATATTCAAGTTTTTGATAAATTATTGTTGAGGTTGTGTTCTTTATTTATTCGATTTCTATTATATATGTATATAATTTCTTTTTATTATGTCTATAAAGATATCCTTATCGGCAAGGAGATTTTATTAGTTTTGTTTATATTAGCATGTTTTATATATATATAATATACCTTATATTCATCTTTTCATACACTGAATAAAAGAATAGCTCTAGATCGTATATGAGGAAATACATTTAATAAATGTAAAAACTTTATTATCGTCTGTATTTTTTTTTAATTGTAATTGTTGCACGCACTTCATTAAATAGTTTTTTAATTCTACATTTGATTAATGAATCATCTTTATTTTATTTGTATACATATTATGTTTCTTGATTGCAGAATTTTGTATTATTACTAGCATTGTCCTTCTATTCCATGTGTTAATAATGTTGGCGTGTAAAGAAATGACAAATATTGATTTGTAGATTAAGTTCTGATTAGAGACGAGGTTACTGCACCAGTTATAATACTAATCTCGCCTTTTTTTTTTGTTTTATTAAATTCATTTATTTTAGGTACTAAAAGTGCTTTAGTTATTGCTTTTAATACAAAATTACTGATTCAAATATAATTTTTAGATTTATGCATAAAACTTCAATTATCCTCAAAACTTGATTTAACAATGAGACGAATTGGGGGGAGGGGGATGCACTGCGACCTTTCGATTTATTGTGCTATGCCCCCTGGGTGCCGCAGGTTATTGCCCACAGCACCCGAACAGATGTCCTTGAAGATCCGTTCTACAAAACTTCCATCAGGTTGAGATCCCGAGGAATCCCAATACCCTGACAGGCTCTAGATTTGGTATATCTCCCTCCTCCACCTGGTAGCTAATCAGGTTCTTGAATCTTCTCTGAGTGGCAGCCTCGAAGTCTGTTAGGAGATGTAATGGAGATTCCTCCAACTCCCCATAGAATCAGCATGAGTTGTCGCTTTCCAAACCCAGCATCACCAGGTGTCTTCTAAGTCGGCAATGCCCCGTGAGGAAACCCGTAAGAACGCAGAGCTTGTTCGATGACTCAAGCCGATGCAGGCCTCCGATCTCCGTTGGTTATAGTTTCCCAGGCAGATCTTGGCCTGCCGCAAACCGGGGAGGGAGTACCAGAGTTGAGATCTCCTCGCCTCTTCCTCCTTCCTAAGATCCTCCAACAGAAACTGGTTGCGAACCCCACAAAAAGATTCCGGCCCTAAAAGCGGGGTCGTAGCACCTATCTTGGCCAGGGCGTCGGCCATCTCATACCCTTCAATACCGCCAGGGCGTCGGCCATCTCATTCCCTTCAATACCAACATGCCTCGACAACCACCAAAGGGTAACCTTATTCTTCCTGCCTAGGTTATTGAGTTTACCTAGGCATTCCCAGACCATTTTAGAGCTGATAACTGATGCACTCAATACTCTAATGGCTGCTTGACTATCGGAAAGGATTACAATCTCCTGATTCCTATATCCCCTATCGAGGTTAAATTGAACGCACCTTCCAATAGCGTGTATCTCCGCCTGGAAGATGCTGGGAAACTTACTCAGGGGTTCCGAGGGTTTGATCCTTGGACCAACCACTCCGGCCCCAGTCCCCTCGAGGGTATTAGACCCATCAGTATACCATTTAATGGCATATTTCTTAATGCCCAACAGAGCGGATCCTTCGCTACATCCACTTTTGGTGCCCAGCTTCAGAGAGAACTTTTTAATGAAGCTGTATTTCTTAATCATGCCATCTCTAGGTAGGTGCCATGTAATGGGGCCCAAAGATGAAGATAATCTCTCCCCAACCCCTAGGCCCCTCTCTCCCCCTGCACCGTCTCTAGAGATCGTGAGGAAAGTTGAACTCTTACATAGCAGTTAGCGTTCATTTTCCCTAATGAAGTAAAAGTGAATATTTTTAAATTTTAGGAAAACTATGGATTTTCCTAAGGCATTTGTTATAGATGCATTGCACTTTTCAGTGACTGTCGATCTCCCGTTACAGACAACACTGTTCATCCCCGGACAGTGAAGGGTAGACTGGACAAAGTTAATTTTTAAATAATTTTTTATAAAAAAAAAAAAAAAATCACTCTGCCAAGATAAAATTGATGTATATGATTTGAAGATGTAGATGTCCGGTGGTTTTAAAGCCAATACCATTGCGATCTAGAAGCTCTGTGAATTTCTTTGTGTCTTTGTTTTACATTATATATCTGATCTTTAGATGTGTAGCAATATATACTTGAGCTGAGAAATTAGAAGATATCCGTTCTTTGCTAGCGAAGTAAATGTTATTTACATATTTCTAATTTGGCTGGATGTTAAAACTCCTTTATGTGTGTTTCTTAGTTAAAAAGCTAGGCAAAGGATAAATATTATTTAAAAACAAAAAAAAATCAATTTTATATTTAAAAACATGAAACGTATCATTTTTCAAAATGTCAAAAATATTCACTTTTGTTCATCATATTAAGATATGATATAATCTGATCGTGCATAGGCCTCACTTTAAATTCTCATTTTAAATAAAAATAAAATTTTCTTTTCCTCATTTCAACCTTAGTATTTAAAATTCTAAAGATAATTTATCGCTTTGGGGCTATGGGTGGGTACACCTGCAATTTTCAGTTGCATAGCAATTTGGTTACACTACTGACTGACTACTTACCTAAAGGCTCACATACAACTGATATGCGACTAAAAACAGCTCCTATTTAGAATTAGAAGTTCACTCATATTAAAGACTATCCAACAACAGTTGCTTCATATTAGATTATTCCTAATCATAATTTGTTCTTTTTAAGGATCCGATGTGTTCAAGTGTACCTAGGCGCTATAATGGCTTTTAGTCATCAGCGAACACAAGTGCATCTAAAGACAAACACTAAAGCCCAATTACAATTACACATTTGTTCTTTATTATTATTTTTTTTTTACATTATTTAATTAGCAATTTATAAAGACACAATCAGGAACAAAATTCATCAGACTATCGATACTCGAGTGGTGATATTAAACATCTTTACTAAATCTATAAAATTGTTCTTTTAAAAAACGTAGGATAGACACTACGATCGGCTTCTTTCTTCTCATTGACACTTTAGACTATATTACAACAGAACAGTTATATATCTTATATGCGCGCTGATTTAAATGAGTAATTGGCTCACTGCCTCAACAACCTGTTGCACAAGAATTTGCAGTGAGAATTCCATATTGCTTTTATTTTCAAAGTATCAACCATATTATTTTTTGTTCTCCATAACAGTTTGTACTGATTTTTACAAAGAATTATTTTTTTCCCTGTAGTGCATGCCAAAGTTATAGAGCCTGAAGAAGTTAGGATTAATACCATCTTGCTCAAAAATTATTATCTTTCTGTTCTTTTTCATGTCTCAATGAATATTTTATGAACTATCTTATTTAATGTCTCCAAATTTCTATTGCTTTATTAGAGATAAGAGTCACTAACATTTATATTAATTGCTATAATTATTACGTTTTACACTGACAAAATTTGTTTCAATAATTCTTTTCTAACATATTTATTCTAATAAATATAATGTTACTTTTCTAACAGATTTCATATTTTTGTAATACGTGGACTTCAAAATGTTCCATGAAGCATTTTATTAGACATTTGGTTTCAAACTATTTTTTTTACTTCTAATCAATTTAATTTATTTTTGTTTATTGTTAGTGAAACTTGACATTTAAGGAAATCTATATATAATATAATTATTATTAATTAAATACCTTTTTTTCTGAATTATATTTTTATTTTCTTCATCACAGCACAGTCAAAATGGTAGTCATGTTTTGTGACGAACATTTAAAGCAATGCTGTTACATTATTTACGATAACATTTTATAAAAAAATAATAAATAAATAAATAGTTTAATCACTAACTAAGTAGTAAAATAAAAAAAAACTATGTCCGCTATACTAACAGTCTCTGAGCTCTGCTTCTTGCTTTAAATATATATATGAAAATCTATAATCTCAACGGAGATGGAATTGTTATAATAAGGATTATTTTACAGGAGTTATTTTACTCCAGAAAAAATTTCAAGAGACCAGATTTACAAAAAAGCCCACATCGTAGTTTCAAACAAGAAGTTGCTTATTTGGATACACTTTTTCAAGGTACATAAAAAAAGAAAGCTTCAATTTGTTACAAAATAAAAACCATCTGAAAGTGCCGGAATGTGTTTTTGAATAATAGTTGAAATTAAATTAAACATTGAATAAAATGATTAATTATTTCAACAACAGATAAATAGATCATTCAGTAGCTGCATGTAAAATGCACCGCCTGAGCTCGTTTTTGATTGCTACATTATTATTCTTTCATTAAATTTGTTTTGCGAGCATATTTTATTATATATACATATATAATATTTATTTATTTATTTTCAGATGGCGTTGGATATTGTTTGGGTGATCCAAATGGTGATTGCTGGTACTTATACACTTTACAAGGACCAGGATATATTTCAGAAAATAATTATCATAAAATCAATCAATGCGATGGAGATCAAACATTAGAAATTCTAATGACTGATCTAGATCCTAAAATCATGAATATTTTTACTAAAAAACATTCCGCGTCGGCTCCTGATGCGACCAAAGTAAGTTTATTATTATGTTTTGCAACAAAAATAGCATTTAGCATTAGCTGCAGCTTATTCATCAAATAAATTTGATTGGGGACTTGGTTTCTTAATAGTAACAAAAGTTGGAAAGGTGCTTTGTTTATAGAAATCCAAATCTTCCTCTAGCTTTCTCGAAGGCACCTAAATGAATTTCGACTAAAAATATTGGAACAACAAATCCTTCACTTAAAAGTGGATGGTTCTCATCAAATTTTTTTCTTGTTTCTGAGAGGATGACTTGAAATATCTATAACCCTTTGTAGATATGTTTGAGAACTAACAGATGGCCTCGGCCTTGATAGATTAAAGAAACTTCAGTATTGCACTTTTATGAGTCAGTTGCTTAAGGCCGACATGACCATTTTATTGCAGTTCGATAATGGTTTTATAGTTAAGGATCAACTTTAAACTGAATACAGTAGTATTCTGCCTCGTAGTTTTCGTGCATAATTATATATATATTATTATTTTTATTATTATTATTTATTATTTTTTATATATTAAATATATAATACAAAATTAAATGTCGTATATATATTTATATATAGTATCAATATAAAATAGTATCAGTATATAGTATCTATTTACTGATACATATAAAACTCAATAATGATAATATATTGTATTTGTGGTTAAAAATTGTTAAATATATTGTGGTTTGTATTTATAAATTATTTTGGTTTGTATTTATTTTGATTTAGTTCATTAAAATAAAGATCTTAGTGTGAAATTAAGATTTTTTTGTTGAATGATTCATAAAGATTTAAATTGAAAGTTTAATGTAAAACTGGGATTAGGGACCCCATTATCATGAACAGTATGTTGATAATCTCAGTGTTAATACTTATGGTCTTTAAATTACAAGAATTTGGCGGTAATTTAATGTGTTCAGAGGAATCTGCCCTGTGATAGATATTCCAAGAATTTTACTTTGTATGTGCTTGTATATCTCTGTCTATAATAGTTAGTCATCGCTTATTTCTTTAAGGAACCAAGTTAGCCCGATTTGAAGTTCATGAAGTTTTATGTTGCTCTCAACTAGCACATCATCAAGAATTTTCACTAGTTAACGTTATTTCGGTTTATAGTAAAATAGAATCGGATATTATTTATTGTTATTTTTACAGGAATCTGGCATTGATAAAATTTTGCCACAAATGGTAATTGATGATTTTTTATTCGAACCTTGTGGTTATTCTATGAATGGCATTAATAAAGATGTAAGTATTTAGATTTTTAAGTTTGTGTTTTGAAAGTTTGGAGTAAAGTAATTTAGTTTGATAATTTATTGCAGGGAAGTTATATGACAATTCATGTAACCCCGGAACCTGATTTCTCGTATGTCAGTTTTGAAACTAATATCCCACAAGTTTCTTACAAGAATGTTATTCAACGAGTATTGGATGTTTTCCATCCCGGAAAATTTGTTCTCACGCTTTTCACTAATAAGGTAATACATTAATTTATTGTTACAGGCTTTTGCGGCCTTAGGCTTGAATAAACTTTAAAAAAATACTAAGCTTCGGAGAGACCGTGTCAAGAGGTTGAACGATTCATCATGATTGTTCTTGGTTTTGAGTATTGGCTAAGGTAAGGATTAGAGGCGATCATTTCCGTAGCGGATGAAACACTGCAGTATTCAATTAATAATGTTCTTTAGTATTGTTACTTTTTGGAAATAGAGTCGCTAGCTGTATTAGTCCAGTTGATGAGAAAAAGATAGCCGTACACAACTTTCGCCTATTAGTTCTAAACTTTTACTTTCTAAAAGTTCTAGTTGTGCAATTTTCTTCAACTGGGAATTTCCTCATATTTAATTCTCTATAATAATTTCATAATGCGGAAACCGAAAATGCTTCGAAGTCTTATGCCATAGTTCCACAAAAAGTTCAATTTCAACAAAATCTGTTCTTAGTTTTTCTTTTAAGATACATATTTGTGTACGTCCATACTAAAATTTAATCAATCCAACTTGATTAGCACTAAAGAAAATCTAAGATTAACTTTATGGCTAAATGTTAAGATCATAGTATTTAAAAATAGTATTAAAAACAAAAGAAAACCCACAAAAAACTACAAAACTATACAATAAACAAGAAAATTTTTGAACACAAAAGTTCAAAGAAGAGTGACGGATTAATGGTGAAATTAACGAATCAATTTTATTTTTATCACATTCCAAATGTTGAAAATAAACCCAGTGATTCTGATGCTTCAAAAGGAAGAAAATAGTATGGACAAATTTCATAATTTAGAAGAATATAACTAACATTCACTAAAAACAAAGTATATGTTTTTATACCCAGTAAAGAGCCACATTAATAATTTTGCAAAAAAGGAAGGACGAAGAATGGAATTTAAATATGTTATTTTTTATCCTGATAATTAAAACTTTGTGGTTTTATTTATCGTTACTTTCTCACTTGTGCAAATTCTTTGTAGTCGCAAAATATAAGGATTATTTGAAAAGACTCAAAACCTGCTATATGATCCTGGAAACTCCTGCATGGACAAAAAAATCGTTTAAAGATATTGGACGCTGTCTCTCCTTCTATACTTGGGATTATTTAAGTTTTACTTAAATATTTTATATTTTACTTTTGTGAAATGCTTTTTAATATTTAAAAAATTGAGTTTTTTTTTTTTTTAAATTTATTTATAAAAATAATGTATTATTTTTAGGAATCAGTGGCAACTGAAAGTTCTGGAATAATAAAAGAAGGCAATAAATATAAAAACTTTGGTGATCTACAATGTCACGAAGTACAGTATTGCCCACTTCGCAATTATGATCTCAGTTTTGCATTTTATAGCAAATTCCCAAGCTGAGGGTCAATCAATGGTTGGTGCAAAGCGGCCAACCTTAAGTCTTACCAAGCAGTCTCTCTTCTTACTTTCCGATCGTTACATTTATTATTTGCCTGGTGGCAATATAAAATTTCTTGAGATTTAATAATGTTTTTATGCCCAGTACAGAATGGCTTATTTGATTGGGTTCATTTATGACGCCTAAGTTGCTTTAATTATCGTTGAACCTTGGTTTCATAAAAAAAAAAAATAATTAGTTGAGTGTTTCACTTTTCGCGATATTGATTCATTTTTATTCACCTATGAGGGTGAAATTGAAAATGATTCATAAGAAATATATAAAAATAAAAAGTAAAAAAAAAAAGACGATTTTTACGATCGGGAGGGGGGAACATACACAAAAGTTGTATTAAAGAATGGACCAAGGTCGAATATTTTTATTTGATATAAAGGGTCCATAAGAAATAAGTCCAAAGACTATTTGATTTTTATTTATTTTATGTACGAGCTTAACATTCACAAATATCTGCGTTTGTGTTCATTACAACAGGAGAAGTTTATTTATGTAATTTATTTTGTTTTTTTTAAATTTTCGATTTTCCTTTAGTTGTTTTTAGATAACAATTATCAAATTATTTCGTTTAATATGTGGATGGGTCCGCAATGCTGGATAACATCTGGTATTTTATCTGTCATAGCATGCATATTGATTTTCTTCCTATGTCAATAAAATCAATAAGCATGCTACGACGGATAAAATACCAGATATTTCATTTAAGTTCCTTTATTTGTGGAATTGTATTTTAGTTTTAAGAACCTGTCTAAATTATTTAACTTTTTATATTATATTTACATTGTTACTGTATTTAGATGTCTTGCTGAAAATGTAGTAAATACATTATATAAAGAACAATTTATTTTAATTTCATTTTTTTATTCTTTTTTTTTTTTTTAATACATTTTACAAATATACTCCAAATATGCATATTAAAGTATTTTGTATCTTAGATATTTTATATATGCACAAATATTGTGAGACTTGTAAATCGTAACTTTAAAAAAATATATGAAGAGTTAAGCATTCTCAATGTAATAATTGATATTTTATTATTTTATAAACAGTATTAAAATAATATCATTCCAGTTTTAAATGAACAAAATTATCTCATAATAAGAACTTAATAATATTGTGAATTTTTAATAATAATTTTTTCTCTTTTATATTTTTATTGATAAAGCATCAATTTCAGCTTGTAATTTCTTAAGATAGTTAAATAAATTAATGAATAATGAGACTGCTTTGGAAGATTTGGGTGTGCTCGCTGTTGCACGACTAATTATAAATGTTTATATATGTATTTCCATCCATAAAATAGAACGTATTGAGCATTTGATATTTAATCAAGGATTATTATTATTATTATTATTATTATTATGATTATTATTATTATTATTATTATTATTATTATTATTATTATTATTATTTGCAATGAATGTAGTTAAATATTTAGCATAAAGTTAGAAAAAACAAAAACAAAAAAATCAGTTCGTAATCCTTAATAATTTTAAAAAAGTTGTATGTTAATTTGTTTTTGAGATAGTTAATAATTGTACTAATATGTGTAATTGAAGAATTATAAAATTAATCATGTAGCAAGATTTTCATTATACCTTAAAAATTGAACATCTCTGCTGAGGGTTTTTTCAGTACCTATTTCATCTGTTTTTGGGGCTAATGTCCACAGCAATTTATTCCTTGCACGTTACATTTTAACAAAATTTCTATACAACATATTGCATCTTGTGACGTGAGCTGAATGCAATCGATTTTGGGATTATTAACTGAACATTGAAAACGAAACAAGTTATTTCGGACATGGATAAGTTTGAACTTTCCATACTAATTATTTTACTTCATACCCGTGAATTAAGCAAAACAAAATATAAAATGATGGTTTCTTTTTCATGTAAATGGAAAATAATCTTTTTTGTTGAAATAACCTTAGATAGGTATCTTTTAAAATTGTATTTAACACACTAGAAGCGATATTTTTTTGCGGCAACGTTGCCAGCAACTTATCGGCCATGCATTATAAACCAACTACAGTTACATACATCACCACTCACAGCTACACTATTTGGATTTGATGAATATAAGATTATTTCAAGGAACAATGAAATTTCAGCTCCCAGTTTCAGACCTTTCATCTTGGATACTATTTGAATTGCACTGTTTTGAATAGATTGAACATATGAATGAGGTACCTTCGCTTCATTGATTTTGATACCACACAAGTTTTTTCCAACGTCATCCATGACATTCCTGCCATGCGCTAGTCAAAGTATCAAAATAGGATTCAGCAAACCAACACTTTACTCAAGCGCTCATGACATTGGCATAGCGGGCACTTGCCTGTAGAAGAATGCCAAACTTATCTATGTCGGCTTGGGGTAATTGTGGTCAGTAAAAAGCCGGAAAGAACATTTGAATGCCAAAAGCTGCCTTAAGATATGTTCTCGCATGCAGTACCGTATGTTTCATCTGTACTTTCCAAGAAGAGTACAAAGATATATTTAAGGAAAGTTGAACTAGATAAGCTCGTTTTTCGAGATAGTATCAGCATTCCCTGACAAGCTCGCTTGATTGCATCCATTTTTTCCTTGGTGAGTTTGCAACAACGGGAGCATGAACCAATTTTGTATCAGAGAATTACTGGAAAACGCAATATGTTACAAATTTGAACTTCCTGCATATTTTACTTTTGAATTATTATGTTTACATAAAGTACAATTTCCAAAAATATCATTTTCTTACTCTATAATATTCAAAAAATATTTAATAAAAAAATCAATTATGGAAGTTGGGCACGATTCCAATACTTCAAAATATTGTAGGAATCCCTATTACGGTCAGCAACAAAACGGTACGTTATATTCAAAAGAACAAAAATCAATCGAAATAGAATGGGTTATTGGGTCTGAGTGCTGGAAAGCATCAAATTGATAGACTTGGTTCTAGGGTTCTAGGGTTTGCTCGTCATAATATTGTGCTTGGTGAAATTCTTCGACCAGCACAATGCAAAGCTAGAAGCCTAGAGTTTATCACAGAAAATATCTGTAAAATATTACAATTTATACAAAGCTGTTACAAGTAAATTGCTACTAAGTTTTATATTTAAAAGAACATTAGCTGAAAAAGAATAGCAGAAAGAAGATTATAGATTTTGAATGTATACTTTTTAATTGTGATTTATTAAGAAGAGGAAACATTACTTATTAAGTATGTTAAATAATTATTTATAGTAATAAATATTTTCGATGAATAATTATATCTGGAAATACAACCAAGATTTGGCATCATTTAAAAAAAAACATATGTAGATTGTTGTAAGGGATTATTGCACTGCGTCCTGAAAGACCTATTGTGCCCCCTGGAACCTTTTCAGTGCACTGCCGGCCTCCAAGAAGTGTACTCTAGCTACAGACAACCTGCGCTTCACCAGACAGTGAGCTGTAGAGGCTCCTAGGAAGAGAAAATCCTAGGGTAGCATGCTGGATTCGAACCCGAGACCTCCGCGTTGCTAGTCCAGCTACCACTGAGCTAATCCCTTCCTTCTCGGACGGTGACCCTAGTTTGTGTACTGTTTGTCTGTGTCTGTAAAGAGTTCTGTCCAAGTGCATGGAGTACTGGTAACCCGTGGGGTCGCTACTCCCCAAGTAACTGCATGCAACAGAGATACCCCTTGCGGACAAGAAAAACACACCTATTTTTACATCAATTATTCTGAATTTATTCTCCATTTTTTTGTTCTTAATATTATTCAGATATGTATTTTTTCCATGTTTACTCATTTAGTACATATTCCTTTTATTTTTGGCATAAATGAATTGAATACTGCCTGTGAATTATTTTTATTAAAAATATTTTGAAAGGTTTTTATTTACAAGTGCATGACTATTTTTTCTATAAACCTTTAAGTGAGATTATACAGAATCTGTACAATATATAACAAAATTTTTGATCGGGTTTTATTAATTCCTACTTCAATCTGAGATTTGCCCCATAGGAGATTTATTGGACATGAGGAAGAGCGTCTAGAATTATTTCAAGTTACAAAAATATATATTTTAGATGAAATAACTTTGAATCTCTCAAATAGCAGATAACCTTCATTGCAATTTACATCCTTGAAAATTAAAATCTATAGGTTTATTCCTTTATAAATTAAGATCCCAACAGAGATAAAAATGAATTTCATATCACAGGGATAGATGGCGTTGCTATCGTATTTTTTATCATATGATTTTGATTCGATAGGCTAGGGAAGATATCCCATGTGCACCTTTTCATTGAGTAGGGGTTAACGCTTTTTATTTATATTTTTCATGTCCCATAATGGAATGTGGGGATTTTTTAGAATTTCAGGTAACAGTAATGCTCATATTTATTTCTTATTGAATCAGAGTTTTATTAGAATCCATTTTTAGTGTGGTGATAATTTATAGGATATTTTAAAGAAAATGAGGGATGTGGATGACAAAATAGTATATGCCTTAAATGCTTCAGTGCCTTCTCCATCTTTTAGAAGCCAAATAAATCCCACTCAAACCTGTGAAGAATTCTATAATAAGGTAGGTTAATTTGATAATAATTGTTGATCTCTTTGTTTATTCTGTTATAGTTCTATAATATAACATTGTTCACTCAAAGTTGCAAGAGAATCATGACAACAGGGAAAAATCAATAAGAAATTGTATCAATACAACAGCGGAGAAAATAAGAGCTCTGAAAGAGAAAAGGGCCTCAGGTGATGATTTGTCTGTAGTCAAACTCTTGAACCAGGAACAAACGAAGGTAAGCCGGCATTAACTTTGCATTTTTCTCAGAGCTATTCTTTTTTAATAAATAGTGCAACCCAATTTTTTTCACGATACGAGTATTTTCGAAGGTTATTTCGTTTAATAACACTGCAATGAACCTTGATTGAACTCAAGATTGTAGATCGTTTATCTTCTTTACTTCATCGAATTTGTTTACTGAAACGGTTAGCACTTTAATATTAGAATTGTACACCACCAGTTTCCTAGTTTGTAGGAAATTAACCTAAAATTTGCCTTAAGACGAATGCCTTTCTTATTCGTTTCTTTAATTAAGTTTTATAAATTTTAAGCTGTAATACATACCTTATTTATTATGGATTTAAAATTTTGACGAAAAGTTTTGTGTACAACCGCTGCATAGTCCTACTTAACTTTTTTGTTTTGTGCTAGTCCTTTGCAGGAAGACAAGTGTAATTTCTAAATAGGTTACAGCAATTCATAGTGTGGATACTCATAGGGTTGCGTTAAGAACTTACAGTTCATCTGTCCGCGATAGGGTAGACTTCCCAGCTTTGATTTCGGTATTGGTGGAGAGATGCATGTACTCTAAATTTAAATCCAGCACTAAAGAAATCTAAGTAATGATATATTTCTCAGTATCTGCTTCCTAATGAAATAAGTGAGGCACTTTTACTTCAGTGGGGTTGATTATGAAAACTTGAATATTGAGTTTTCTTATTTTGATACTAAATCGTTAATACTGGACTGACCACTGGATCTAGTGTTTTTATAGTTCTTCAAAGACTCAGTGGAATTAAGGGAAAATTAGATTATTTGGTAATTATTAAGTAAATATAAGCAATAAAATTTATATTGCATGTACGTCTGTAACAGAATGTAGATTATATTTTGGAATTTAAGTATTGAACATTAAACGTAATAATATTTGTTAGTGTGAAACGCATGCACATACGAATTTCTCTTAAAATATTTATTACAATTCTAAATGAGAATTTTTCTTCCATCTTTTAATTCGTATCAAATGCTTATTTGGCCTAAGATTATGTAAATAAATAGGCAGCGCGGTTTTTGATTTGAGGACAAAAGATTTACTTCAATGTGACTACATGTCAGGCAACACTCGTAGTTCCTGAGAATACTTCTGATATCAGTTTAAAGTTAAGCTCAACTGATATTTCGGGTTGAGTCCGCGTCACTGGTTTGTTAAAACCGACGTTTCGCCATATATAGTTTCCATTTATAGCCATTAAAGGGCGTGGCCCCATTTCTATCAAGGTCATTGCTCCATTAGCTTTCAAGGTGAAACGACCCTGAAGAAGCTGATTGCAATATGGGTGAAACGTCCGTTTTCTATCAAACCATTGACGCGGTCTAAACCCGGAAATTCAAGTGTTTTTCATGTAAATGGCACCGAGAAAACCTAAAAGATCAACTCATATTCCCCAGAACCCACTAAAATCCATATTCCATGTTTCATTGGGAAAATGTTTCAAAACAAAAGTGCAGATTTATGTGCAGTTAGCATTCCATGATAAATGAAATTGATTGGAGCCATTTTGCAGAAAATTCTGAAAAACTCGAATCTATTCAGTGAAAGTGCAATTCCGGTTAACCGATTTTCTTCAGACTTGGTTCTTAATGTATCTCTCATGTATCTTGATTCATAGGTGGTTAGGACCGTAAATTCCCCTTAAAGTGCACTTTAGAGGGAAGCTTAACATTGTTTTCCTGGAAGTTATGTTTTCCCTTTCTACCTGGAAAAATGTATCAAACAAAAGTGATGTCTTTATGTGTGCAGTTAATCTGCCAAATTTAAAGAAAAGCTTTGAGCCATTTTCAAAAAGCATTCTATAAAGCCATACTTTCGGTAGGCGAATATTGACCGAACCTTCTTTTCGTTTGCGATGAGAATATCTACTTGTAATATTAAGTTCGAATTTATTTTTCGATTTTCTGTTATTTTGCTCTTATAAATGCGACATTTGCTTCATATTAGGAGAACAGTAAATGTATTTCCACTGATTCACTATCATTTTTTTCTAAAAAAAAGTAGAAATGTTTAATCTATACTCCATTTGAATTACTTATATCAGATTTGCTATTGCATTCATGCTTTTTACTTCCTCTTACTCCTAGTAAGAGGAAGTATTGTATTACTTTCCTAGTAAGAGGAAGTATTGTAATCGTGTCAAACTTTCGATATTGAGTTTTCACCGGAAATATCCGTTTTGAGGACCCCTGATTCCAAAAAAGTGGTTTTTAGCAGCAAATGGTCTGTGTGTGTATGTATGTATTATTATTATTGTAATTCGGGTGCCTAATGGCACGGGACCTAAGCCTATGTGGCCTTTATCCCCCCGAGACCCCCTATCCCCTTAATGAATCTTCCCCGGTAGCTTACCGGTTAGTCTACAGTATCCCAAGATATCCCGAAACTCCAGCTCGCGCAGACAATCCTGCGAGAGTGATGCCCTCCCAAAAACACAAACCTAGTTCCAGCGAAACGGGGACACTGACTTAGGTAGTGGTACACCGTTTCCCTGACTCCGTCGTCACAGCTCTGACAAATGGGACTCGGCGTCCTCCCTATGTTGAACAAGTCACTACCCCTACCAAGGTCCTCAAACCCGACCTACTAAGAGACAGGAGATACTCCGAAGTTCCCTGCCTACTTGTCTTTACAAATCTTTTGGCTAGGAGGCACCCCTGCGTGTCCCCGCAGCGTTTCTCCCAAACTTTCGTCTCCCAAAGTCTAATCTGTTTGTCACGAAACGTCTTTGTGGCAGCCAGGGCTGGTTCAGGACCGCAAAATGGTTGAGATGATCCCTTCCTAGCCAACTGGTCTGCCCTCTCATTCCCCTCGCGTGTCCGGGTATCCAATAGAGGCGCACCGTACCCCTCCGAGCTAAAGCATTGAGCTTCCTCCGACATTCTCCCACCAATTTCGAACTCCACCAAGGCTTAGTGTATGTATGTATGTGAACTGCATAGCTCAAAAACGAAAAATCGTAGAAAGTTCAAAACTTGATATTCCGTTTAGGTATCACCATGGGATCCGATAGTGGGTCATCTGTCAAAATTCCTCAACCGGAAGTACTACTTTACTAGTTTTTTTTTTTTTTTTTTACGTTTTTGCGATTTTCTCAAAAATGGCTCCAACGATTTTCTTCAAACTTGGTATATCAACTACACATACTAACAGCTACAACTTTTATTTGAAACATTTCTCTGGGAAAATGCATAAGGGCCTTATGGGGGAGGGGGGTTAAGTTTTCATCTAAAGTGCTATTTCAGTTTATTAGACAATTCTATCATCTAAATAATGTTAATTAAAATTAAATATGTTATTGAAATTCCGAGATTGAAAAAATCGGATAACCGGAAGTGCGTTTACTTTACCACTTTACCAAATGATTTTTTCACTTTTTCGCGATTTTCTCAAAAAATGGCCCCGACGATTTTCCTGAAACTTCGTATATAAACTAAACATACAAAGATCTATAACTTTTATTTAAAATATTTCTCTGAGAAAATTCATTTAAGGGCACTTTTAGGGGAGGGGTGGGGTTACGCTTTCTCTAAAGTGGTGTCATAGTTGATTATAACAATTCTATCATCCAAACAAAATTAATTAGAAATAAATAGGTGGTCTAAATTCCAAGTTTAAGAAAATTTGTAAGCCGGAAGTGCGCTTTTACTGTACAGTTTTTCAGTTTTCGACGAATTTCGTTATATTTGGTACACAAACTATAACCTTAGTCAATTATAATTTGAGAACAGGAGTAAGAGAAGTTGTGTGAGTGTTTCACACCAATTTTTTTTTTTTTTTTTTTTTTTTTTTTAAGTTGTGTTAAATGAAAAATATTATGAAGGCCTCTCTGAGATTT
This sequence comes from Triatoma infestans, assembly GCA_011037195.1. Lineage (NCBI taxonomy): Eukaryota > Metazoa > Arthropoda > Insecta > Hemiptera > Reduviidae > Triatoma > Triatoma infestans. Next base: position 82,464 of record JAAEAF010000481.1, read on the forward strand.
ATTTATGATTGGTATGACTTTCACCGAAAAAAAAACAAACCTGAACAAACTAAAGAAACTTATCATTATTCTTATCTGTTGTCACCTTCTTCTTGATAAAAGAATTTTGTATCTTTACATTGACTGTAATAGGAATACGAAAACAATGTCTGATTGTAGTTGACAGTTGCATATCAGCCTTATTGCCATAACGAAGTTTTAAAACTTCGAAGGAAGTTATAATGTGAAGACATTCTTTTATAAGAATTTTCCTAACTTACTTCTCAGAATGAGCTATGGGGAGCTGCGAATCAGATAATGAAACTGTTTTCAATCTCTGCATTTTTCATCGGACATATCATCAAATTTCTTTTGATAATAATAATAATAATAATAATAATAATCTTGAAAAACATATGAGTTTCCAGGTTGAGACTGCGTCACTGGTTCCTAGAAACAACATTTCGTCCATATTGAATGATCCTCTTCAGGGTTGTTACACCTTGAATTTTCTTATTTACCATAGAAATAAAAATCTTTATTTTCCTTTTAAGTAAAAATGATACAAAAAATAAAGAATAGAAAGTACATAAATAATAAATATCATTGCAGATGGCCGTAAAGACGGGTTTATACCAAACCATTTAGTTGTCTCAGCCTGAGTACCTTAATGTTTTACATGTTTTTTCTCTTAAAATTAATTTGAGTAGTAGGTAATATACTTTACAAAAAAAAAAAAAAACTTCGAGTGCAAAGTATAAATAAACGAAGGTATAAACGAAATATTCTTATCAGCTCAATGAAATCTGCAAGTTATAACTCTTCGTATCTTTACTACTACATACTGGCTTTTCCATGTAATATGCATGAAAAATTAATTTAAATAAATACAGCTCTAAATCCACGGGTTCATATATTACCATTATGTGAACACTTATACAATGTTGATTACTTTTATCCGTCGTAGCATAGATATTGCTGTTTATTCCTGACGTGTTTCAAATTTTCATCAATTTTCACGAACTTGATAACTTTATTCTGATTACAGAATAAAGTTATCAAGTTTGTGTAGAGAGTTTACTTCAACATGAACTTGATAACTTTACTCTGACAATGGATGTAAATCCGAAACCGGTTATTATTACAGAAATATGCATGCTACGACGGATAAAATACTAGATATTATATAGTATTGTGCGGACCCTTCCACATATTCAACAATGCAGTTTGTTACTTTGTTTTAAATTCTTAAAAAAAAAAAAAATATTTTTGAATTGTGTTCGGCCGGCATGGCATGATTCTTTTTCTTCGTTCTGACCAGTTCGAATAGTCATCCGTTATGTCTATTAGTGAGATGTGTCTTTCACGGAGCTCTCTTAATCATCTGGTTGAATCCGTTACTGGACATTGTGGTTTATTGAGATACTTGTATGCAATGGGGCTCATGCCAGACCCCTTTTGTGGAGTTTGTAAGAAATAGGAAGAATCACTTATCCATCTTATGACAGATTGCTTAGGTTGTGAGGAAATTAGGTTACATTTTTGGTCGGAACACTTTGTCTGTGGAAGAACTTAGACTATTTCCCTTTAAGATTATCTTCAAGTTTCTTCTGATTGTTGTGGTAAATGTTCGTTAAGTTAAACCCGGATTTGGATTTTTTTCTAGACCAGGTTATATGCTATATGGGCCAAGTGGGGCTTTGTAGTGTAGGGTTTGGTCCCTGCCCACTCTGGCGAATAAAATAATAATAATTATTGGTTTAACAAAAAGTTGTGTAGGAACGTTGACTTCAACTTTTTGAAGTTTTATAAAATTAAATTCCGCAAAATTAAAAAAAGATTTTTTTTTTTTAAATTTAAGGCGCTTCAATATCTATGCCCATTAGCATCCGGAGCCTTCTTAGTGCAATGACGGCCATCGGACAGTTTTATCCCCTTATATACCATACCACACTGTCCATCACCAAACAGTGAGCTGTAGAGGCCCCTAGGAAAAAAAAAAATCTAAGGGTAGCACTGGACTCGAATCCGGGACCTCCGCGTGGGAGTCCAATGCGCTAACCATTTAGCTAATCCCTCCCCCGAAAAAAAGAATTCGAAAACAATCCATCCAAGAAAATGAACTTACTGTGGCGGATAACTTCAGATAGCTTTGCAGATCCAACAATCTAATAAGATCTTTTTACTTTCTCTTACTCCTAGTTTTTTTTATGTAGGGTACCCTCTATATTATTTATTTTTTTTAAATATTGCTGCTAGATAGATTTTATTTTATTTTTGTTCAATTTCTTTATTATTTTTACTGACAAAATAATATTTGAATACAGTTTTTAGAAATTGTTTTAATTTTTCTTTTCTTTTCTTGTGTTTTACTTGATTTTTATTTTTTTTTCTGTTTATCAATCAATTCTTATGAATTAACTGTGCTATATAAACAGATGTAAAATAAAATATATTATTGCAACAAGTGCTACTTTTTAAATGTTTAGTTGAATTTTTTATTTTTATAGCTACGCTTATTGAAATCAGAGCTGAATGTTGAAGAGGTTGTACGCGACAGATCCTTAAAATTATATTACGAAAGGTGTAGAGGTTTTTATAAACCAAAAAATTTGACTATAAAATTATAAAAAAAAAAATATAAATTGAACATTATCGTCTAGTGAGAAGTGTGCATTTTGTTTGTAGTGATCCGTTTTTATAGACTGTATTTAAAATAATCATGAATCATGCTCAACATAGAGCTGTTATAATATCTCAGCCCTAATATTTTACATAAATTTTTTTCACTTTTACCTTTTGTGAACTGAACAATTTCATAACCTTAGACAATAATAATTAGTTACAAAATAGTAAGTGTAATTAAGTTAAATATCTGATGATGTCAAACTTTTATACTCTAGAAAGAAAAAGATGAAATTACAATATTGGCTAAAAAGAAAACATGAGTTTTATTTGTGATAACCTGGAAGTAGTTCCTTTCTAATTTTAAGAAGTTTATTTTCAGTGTTTTTTTTTAAAGTTTGTGTAAGATCTGTGATGGATTATGGATAAAATTTTATAGAGTATAGGAAAAATATTTTTAAATGAATTGCATGTATACTTCGTATGTTCCTGACCAGTTTCAGATGTACATTCATCATCAGCGTAAGGCTAATCAAGTTCGTATAGATAGTTGACTTCTACTTAATGTTTTTGTTATGTACAGCACCATTAAGCAAACAGCTTGTTTGCGGGAGTTACTCATGTAATCTTGTAACCTTCATTTTTACTTCCAGTTTGTTCGTATTAAGTATCTGTAAACTTCTTTGCCTTTGTCTGTCATATATTATTTCATTTAAATCGTTATTTTAAAAGCAATTAGTAATTTTCTCTTGAAAAATTTTAACTGTGGCCTTATAGTGGAACAGTTAAATTATTTTCTCTAACCTAACTTTGGAAAGAAAAAGGTAGATGAAAAACTCAATCTGATTCAAATAAGCAAATAAAAGAAACAAACTTCAAAAAGATTTTGTTGTTATTATCGATAAAATATTTGGATCTATAGATATGAGGTAAGTATTCTTTTATTGTTTCTTGTGCAAATAATTCTCGTCTGGAACACAAAGTGTCTTTCCCATACCTCTCATTCATTTCTTTCTTATCTTTAAAATTTATATTTTACAGTCATGTTGAGGCTGTGATTTTTGAAGGTCAGATAACCAAAAAAGAGCACAGTTAGGAAATTAGAATACCCTTTATAATTACAATAAAAGGAGCTTCCATTCCTTCCACACTTTTTAAGGGATGGAAAAAGTATATATATATATATCTAAAGGCTATAATTGGGCCATTGGCTATAAAAATTTAGACTGAAAGCTGTGCGGGAGTATTGTAAAGTTATAGTAGTGTGGTGGATGTGCCGAACGTACATTCAAAATGCCCAACCGTCAAGTCGGAAGACTATTAATTTGTAAGTTTCGATTCCTCCAAAATGTGATCTAATATAAATTATAGACGAATGAAATATGTTTGTATTTTATTTGTTTATTTGAATTACATATATTTCTATTTAAGCCTATTCATCTGCTTATTTATTAACCCTCCTCAGTTCAGATAAACACAGAGCTCATGAGATCGATCCCTTTTGAGAAGATTTCATTGATAAATTATTTTCCATTTTGAATTTAATTTTTTATTACTCCTCCTAGTAAATTAAATTTCACATTCCATGTGAGAATTAAGAGAAATGACCAAGCAGACTTAGCTAAAGAGAGCTACAGTTCAGGTTGTTGACCTGCAAGTAAAAATTCATTGGAGGCGTACATTGATAGATCTAATATCTTTTTTTTTTTCCAACATAGTAATATAAGAATAGTGATGTTTGATGTTCTTTGCAACCTCTGAATTTGTTATTGTAAAAAAATATATATCGAGGTTGGTCAGAAAAACAAATTCAAACTTTCACCGACGTACTGCTTATTTACTTCTTGAAATTTCTAAAACATAACTTTAATTTTAAAATTTTTAAAAACTTTGATTTAACTTTAGCGACAATTACAAGAGAAACCATAAATGTTTTCCTGAAGAAGGCAATAAATTTGCCAAAACGTCGCGGAAAATTTGAAAACCTGTTTTTCTGACCGAACCTTCATATCCATTTTGGCAATATAAGAATAGTATTAAAACAATATGACGACCGAGAGCTACTATGGCCTGGGTAAAGGAGTATCTGTAGAAAATAAATGTAGAGAGTTATTATTATGATGAAATGTTGAAAATTTGAATTAATAAAGTGGTGGTCATTAAAAGAAACAAATTTGAACATATGATCACATTTCAGAAGAATTTTCTTCCATTATCTTCAGCAGTAGATGAGCTTAAGGGAAGAGAATGAGTAAAAATTAATGTCATTTCTTATGTTTAAATTCATATGATGGGTGAAAATTATAAATAATATTTAGATTGTTACTTACTTAATTTAAGTTTAATTTCGTGCAAGACTCCAACATACCCTAATTACCAAACGGCAAGTTTTAAGAACAATGTCTATCAAAATAACGAACTAATACAGATTAATATTGAAAAAATATTGTTGAAATAACAAATTTTGGGTGTTAAAGCAGAGGAATACATCTCTGCTTCTTACCCATAAGCCTCCAATCGACTCCAGAAAGAAGCTTTTATCAAAGAAGTTAGCTAAAAACCCAAATCCATAAAATGATCCAACAGATCTATTGTAGCTCCTGTATATTTCTATACATTATGCAATGGTCAGTAAAAGAATAGGAAAATATATAGTTTATATGTAAGGCGAGTCAGAGTTTGGTCGTTAAGATACATGTTTTGAGTTCATCTTAAAAAGTGCATATGGTCTGAGTGTACGTATGAGAAGATATGTGTGAACAAAACACATAAAAGGCCTATCACTTTTGGTCGATACATATTTATAGGAATATAGATTTTTACAGGAATCTTGAGGCATCTTCAACCTTGAGCTTTTCTCCAAATTGCCAATCAGTGCAATATACAGTTAATTATACCGTCTATATTATATTAAAGTATCCTAAATGCATTGCTATAATGCCAAGTTTGAAGGAAATCGATTTAATAGAAAGCGCAATTTTACAGAATGGATTCCAGAATTTTTTGGAATTTCCTAGTAAATAGATCCATCGACTTTCCTTTAAACCTGGAATGCAGATTTAAATTTTATCAGTTTTATTTGAAACATTTTTCTAGGAAAAAAATGATTTTTAGAAGATGGCATTACAAGTTCTGCTGGGAGATAACAGAGGGCGCTTCAGTGTGGTCACATTCACCCAGAATTTTGTTCTAAAAAAAAAAAAAATAAGCACAACCCCCATCAACTAAATGTACATTATTGTTATTATTATTGTCTGTGGGAAGGGGCCCAAGCCCTTTGCTATCCAAAGCCCTTCTGGGCCCATATAGCTACCACAAAGTTCGGAGTCTTCTCAGTGGACTGCCGGCCTCCGGACAGTGTTCTTTCGTTACAGACAACACTGTCGATTACCGGATAGTGAGCTGTAAGAGGCTCCTAGGAAGAAAAAGTCTAAGGGCAGCAGCTGGACTCGGACCCGGGGCCTCCGCGTAGTTAGTCCAGCGCGCTACCACTGAGCTAATCCCTTCCCTAGTAAATGTACATACAATACTGGTAACAAAATTAGTAAACATTCCAAGTTTGAAGTAATTTCTCAATTAGAAACGTAATAATTTCAGTAAGAGATTCATGTGAATGATTCACATCAGGAGCGCCCGCTCTAGCGGTTACGTCGCCCCGGACAAAAAGACAAATTGCCCCCCCTTAAAAATATATACACTACCGATCAGAAGTTTGGGATCAGTAAAAAAATTGGGCCATGAACAACTTCACTATAGTCGATCGTGTCCAATTGATATTCTTAAAGTTGCTCTTAAATCTGCCACGACAAGTCCCCAACAGTTTCGTTCGCTGGAAGTTGAATGACGGCAAGTGAAAACCAAGATTTTTAATAAATCTATAAGATTCTGGCTGAAGATTTTATTGATGTAAAGCAGCTCACCTCTGAAGATATGCTTCAGCTACAGAAGACTTGTGAAGCTTTTGGATGGTTCTGACATTCCTTTTAACTGGGTGGCTCTTGTGAGAGAAATGCTTTATTCTATAGGAGCGCAGGACATCTGGGAGACGCAGCATGCGGTCTGGTCTTTATTAACTTAAAAAATCTTTCTCTAAACTGACATCAATGAAGTACTTAACTCTTCAATAACATCCACTATAGATTGATATGTCCGTTGGCTAATGGGAGTTCATATGTAAATATTAGGTGCAATATCATTAAAACCAGATTGATAGCTCACATTAGAGTAGCTAGTGATCGTCACCCCAGGATTTTTTATAATGGAAGAGCCCATTTATTTGATCCTAAAAGGTTGCTTTACTTGTGCGGTGGGCAAAAATGATATTATGCACTTTATTTTGGAATGCCCTTATTATAAATATTTGAGAAGGAGGTTGTTAAATAGGTATTTACCGTCACACAGTTCTTATGTTTTTGCTAACTTACTAGATATCGAAAATAAAGAAAAGTTAAACCACTTATTATTTTATCTCTGAGGCTTTGGAGGAAAGATGTACATAGGTTTGTAAAGGTATTATTTAATACCTACGAGGAGATCCCTCAAACTCCTTCCCTAAAATAATTTGTATAAATGAATAAAGTCTATTTAAATCATTGTTACTATCTACTTTATTAATCAAGTATTTAATGTTATTTTATTACTTTGAAGATTAAGCTGTAATGTTTGTAATGTTTCTTCTTGTAACGTTTGTATTTTTTGTTCAGCTTTCAGCAGAGGTCAATCTCTTGCTATAGAAATGTATAGTTTCTTTAGGCAATAAATGAATAGATATTGACTGAAATTTCTCAAGAAATGTTTCAAGCAATTGGACCAGCCATTTCAAGAGATTTTGAAGCTGCTTACAAAAATATATCAAATACAATATTCAATCAAATACCAACAAATGAAATTAGCCCGTAAATTTTATTGACAAGATTTAGATAAAAGTTCTTGAACTGTGTGTGGTAGTTACATATAAATGCTTATAAAAATCATGATTATATAGGATGGATTGCTATTTGAATCTATCCTTCAATAGACTTAAATTTCTCATTTTAACATTGTATCTAAGTTATTACATACGATATTATTAATATTCGCAGCCCTCTATAGCTACTAGCTGAAAACAAATGTAAAAAATCTGAAACCTCTCATGAAAAAGAAAGGAGGGAAAAATATCATATCAAGCATTATTCCAGAAAAATATCTTGGCAAATAATATGCCAAGAATTATCTTAATAGCTTGCGAAAGAAATATAATGTAGAAAAAAGATAAATAAATATTTGAATTTTATTAATATATAATTAATATATTCATTTATTTCTAGTTTAAAAATGAAGTGTACGCTTTTTTTTCCAATTATAATATACATCTAAGTAATTTCTACAGTTTTTGTGATTTTCTCTATAAAACACCGACGAATTTTATTAAATTTGGTATACTAACTATGAAGTTTGTTGATTAGAATTTTGAAAACTGGAGTAAGACAAAGTTGTGTGAGTGTTCCACACCAGATTTTTTTTGTTTTCAAAATTAGTATATTTGTAGTTATGAACATGGCCACAAGATAACAGCACCTACTGAGAAATCAATTTTATTTATGGTTATATAGTTTGTCACTAGGTGTCGCTACTTCCAAAGATTTTTTGGGAATCAATTTCCAAAGACTCATTTAACTATTAAAAAAGGTACATCACAGGATGGCGCTGTGATCGGGTGGCAAATTTTGGAACTACAATTCTATATATCTAGAAGCTTATGCTTTCTAGCGGCAATTATTTGAACTACTACAAATTCTAGATTAAGTAAGTGCTGTTACCTGGCGGTGAATTCAGAAACGTTAATTTTATTCGTTTTTAATTATTTTTCTTTTTTTATTTCAACTAAAATGTAAAATTTGATTTTTTTTTGTTTGTTTTATAAGAATACAGTCCTAATTTTTTAGTATAAACTTTATCTACAACAATTACATTCTTAAAGCAGTTAGAAAAAAAAAAATTTTATATTTGTTCCTTAGCTCTATCTTTTTTTATGTCTTTTATTAATTATTCAATTATTTGTTAAAGGGGGCTAATTGTGACTCTAAAATTAATTAAGTTATTTTCTCTCTTATTAAGTTACATGTATTTATTATATTTAATACCGATTTAAAATATTCTTCCAAATAATTGTGAAGGGTGTTCTATCCTGAGACAAATTGTCCTGCAAATTGCCGTCACAAGCATTGCTACTGGATTGATAGAGAGCTTGCTATCATACAATGCAATCTTATTTAGGTAAATAGTATAATCCTCACCTCCTTTATTTATCTGTAATATATGTCCATTAACCGTTTCTTTGCAAATGAATTATACAATAAACGAATGAAGGGTTATTGTTTTATACCAGATTTCTTTTTCCTAGGTCGCGGCAGTAGACTAAATAAATTTAGGGATGTCAAATCTAGACTATGAGGAAAAATGCAGACTTTGTCAACAGAGGAGCATTTTTAGATTAGGGGCATGATTTTTTTCTTGTACAACCTTTATTTGAATCTGATTTTTTCGCATTATTTGTTTGTCTCAAAAGTTTTATTTTCGGGACTTCATCAGACATCAGTTATTTTAGTGGTACTTTAGAGAAAAGCACATTGCTAATCAGTTATTTTAGTGATCATTTAGAGAAAAGCATATTGCTATTGTTCCTTCAGAAAAATGTGGCAAATAAAAGTGATAAGAATTTATATGTATAGATAGTATTCAACGTTTAAAGAAAATCGTTGCAGCCAATTTCGAGAAAATCACGAAAAAGTGAAAAAAAAAACATTCCGTCTGTGCAATCCAAAAAGTAAATTCTGGCAAATTGAATTAATTAATTGGTGTTGTTCTTAATTTGTTTGCAAAGTTAAGCCTTTGCACTACTATGGCTAGTTGCAGCGCTCGCTCTAGCGGTTATGTCGCCCCGGACAAAAAGACGAATTGCCGCCCCTTCATATATATACAGTACCGACCAGAAGTTTGGGATCAGTAAAAAAATTTAGTTATTTACTAAAATTCTTTAAAGAAAAATATAGTAACATTGTAATAAGAATTTTCCAGTAACGTGATTTATGCATAATACCTTCCCCATTTAAATGGCACCTTTTAAAATAAATATTTTATTAACATATATACCTCGAAGAATACCTTTATACGCCCGGATCCCTTCTGCGGTTGCCCAGGAGCCTCATTATCAAGGACAGGATAGAGCATCTGCGATGGTGGGAAAGAACGCCAGGGCAGAGGCAGGCTAAATTCTTTGTTAAGACATATACCTACATTCACCAGGGATCTACTGAGCCATAGCCGAAGAGATATAAGGATAATAGTGGGTCTACTAACAGGGCATTGGAGGCGGCTTAAGAGGTACATACACCATGCACTACTAGCGGACAACGCGTTATACCGTTTCTGCAGGGGCCGAGGAGGAAACCCCGGTATTATATGTTTGTCAACAAATCATTATTTACTTACTTTTTATTCTATTTTATTTAATTGGGATTAGTTCACTCCTTGAGCTTCACGGTTTACGCGTCTATCTTTTTGCGTTTACGAGTATATCTTCACGGTTGCGAGTATATCTTCACGGTTTACGAGTACATCTTAGTGCAAAGTTGATTTCTTCTCTTTTGAATTGATACAAAATGGGCAAAGTTAAAGAACTGAGTGTAGCTACCAGAAGTGCCATTTGAACTTTACATAAAATAGGGAAATCAGAATGAAAAATAATGGCTGAACTTAAAATTTCAAAAATGGTGTTCACCGTGCTATCAAACGGTTTAAAAAACATGGTGATCATGAAGATTTACACCGCTCCGGGAGACCAAAATCAACAACCACAGGTGAAGATAAGTGCATTATTTTATGAAGAAACAGACGACTCATAGCTCCAAAAATCATAGGGGAAGTTATTAAAACAAGTTCGAGGCCAATTTCTGTCTCAACTTCCAAAGGCGACTTCGTCAAGCGAACGTAATACGAAGAGTTGCAACGCTGAAATCATTATTAAAGGGTGCAAACAGAAGAAACGTTCAGAGTGGGCTTGAAATACCAAGACTTCACAGTGAAAGGTTGGAGGAACCTTTCAGCTCAGAACAACTACATTCACAATGCATAATACCCACCGTTATGCACAGAGAGGGCTTGGTCATGATTAGGAGATGTTTTTCAGGCTATGGAATAGGTGATCTCGTCATATTGACGGGATAATGAAAAAAGAAAATTATAAGAGCATTTTAGAAAATCACGTCTTACCCTGCGGTCAGCGATTGATAGGGGAAAAAATCATTACGCAACAGGTCAGTGACCCTAAACATACTTCCAAATTATGTAGACAATACCTTAAGGAAAAAGAAGATGAAAAATATGTGTCAATATGATCTGGCCCTCTCAATCCCCGGTCTTGAACCCAATTGAACTTTTGTGGGAAGTTCGTATCAAGTGCCCTAATCTCCAAATGCTCTGTGGCAGATACTGTACAGTGTGTGGAGTAATATTGAATTCGAAACAATCAATAAATTGATTGAGAGAATGCCTAGAATTATAAGAGAAGTAATTAAGCGGAGAAGTGGTCACTTTGGTGAAAAAGCCGTCTAGTCGAAATTTATTTTTGGGAAAGATTTACACTTTGTAATGAATTTGTTATCGCTTATATTATTGTATATAGATTAAATATAACATTTTTGAATTGCTGACATTTTATTTCATTCATAACAAATCATTCAATTAACAAAAATAAATATAATACATTTTTATTCTAGGTGGTCCAAACTTTTTACTAGCAGTGTATATATTTTTTTAAGCAAGTCTATGCATGTTCAAACACAAGCTGAAGCAGCATTCTGTTTGCGTGCTGATGCTATTCTGTTCAGAGAAGTATATATGCTTGTTCAAACAAGTTCAAGCATCGTCCTTTACAAATTCTGCGATAATTTTTCAATAATAAAGTAAATATTTTTAGCTTTAAGACAAACAATATAAATACGCTACGCACTACAAATTCTAGCGAGCGAAAAAATTGATTAGTGAAATTTGAGTATTTAACACAAAAATATTTTTCTCACACTTACAGCCAAAATGGCGCCCCGGACAAATGTCCGGGTTGCCCGCCCCTAGAGTGGGCTCTGACATCAGATAGTGTTACAATTCAACATTAAACAAGGGAAATCCCAGTGAAACTTGGAATTCATTTATTATTGCTGGCTCTGGCTTGAAATAAGAGACAATAGGATTGTATATTTTTAGGTCTAGCATAGTTGCTAAAATTTAAATTTTATTTATTTTATAAAGATTTCTTGAATTTATGTGTTAATACATATTACAGCGAGTCTGGCTGATTTATGTAACAAAAATTTTTATGATGCGTACAAACAAATAGGAAATATACAATTTCCTTGAACACAATATATAAGTCTACTTATATTTATATGACATTGACAAAAGCAAACAGGATTCAAAAAATGTTACTCAAATCTAAAGTACATAAAAGAAAAAAAATAAAACAAACATTGAGTTACAAATCGATAGCAAAGCTCCTCTTTCTTAAGCAAAAACAGAAAAAAATAAACATTTTTATTTAATATATCATTATTATCAATATTCAAAATGTCCATAAGATTGCTGATTGTGCACTGATCTGGCAGTATATAAAGTTAGAAATTGAGATCTGTAATTATTATAAACTAGGTAATGAAAAAAAAAATGCAAAATGATTCTTTTTGATCCAAATTACAAACCGGACATTTCTCTTAAGTATCTATTGAATATTTAGTACCTTTATAATATATCCTAAGTATTGATTAATTGGAAGTACTCGGCTGCATTGTCACTCTTTGCTTTATAAATTTGAATCCAGTTGTGAGGTAGAATTGCGGCTTCTAAAAATCAGGTGCTAATATCTGAAAAATGGGTTGTAATTTGAATTTTGAACTCTTATTTAAATATGTGGATGGGTCCGCAATGCTGGATAAAATACCAGAACTTTGCTATATAACTATTATGTCCATCTTGTCAGTATGTCCGTCCTTCAGTCGCAATAATTTATTTATTTATTTATTTTAATTAAGGCGCGTCAACAGCTATGGTCATTTGCGCCCGGAGCCTTCTCAGTGCACTGCCGGCCTCCGCACAGTGTTCTCTCATTACAGACAACACTGTCCATCACCGGACAGTGAGCTATAAAGGCTCCTAAGAAGAGAAAATCTGAAGGCAGCACGGCTGGATTCGAACCCAGGATCTCCGCGTTACTAGTCCATGGTAACAAAGAACGTTATGTAAAAGCTTGAACCAATTATTGCTTTTAAAGTTTTCAGAACCTACTTTAATCTTGTGTTCAAAAATATGATTGTAGCATATTCGAGAAGTTCCTCAGTAATAGTTTGCACCACCATGCTAATGACCTTTCTAGTGCTTGATGGAAATATGTTTACAGCCAGTCTCAACGCGAATGAAATGGGTGACCCTGGTGATGAGTTTGAACTCTCTCAACGTACTTATAGAACCAAGTACCAAATTTCACCGGCATACAGCCCAGTAGTTATAATAACTGATTCGTAGAGTTTCATTTTTGCTCCCAACTATCAACTTTGCACTTAATCAGTAACTCCAGTATCTCTAGCTATTATTAAACTTGAAATATAAATATTTAATATTTTACCTATTATAGCTTCGTTAAAGGATTGAATGCATAGGCGCACAATGTGGGTAAGTAAACATAGCCACTGGTCCAAGACATGAATTTGATTTCTTACTTCATCTGAAATAACAAATATTGGTCTAAAAAGTGGAAATCGATATATATATTCGATGTATATATATAATGTCCGGCTTGTAATTATATATATATATAATTATATAAAAAAAAAAGTTCTGTAATAATTCAAGCGATCAATTAAAACTGAGAATATAAACTATAACTGCAGTTCACATAATTGTTGGAAATTTCTAGGAAAAATTCAAGAGTTCACTCATTAAAATATACAATACTGGCAATAAGATTGCAGCTCAGCAGTCTTGCAGAATGTGCGATTAGTACTCAACCAGAATGTACTCAAAACAGAAAATTGAGCACATATTTTCTGAATTGAGATCACTTGAACAATATTTGTTTTACAGAAATTACTACTCACCAATCAATGGGCTCAGCAGTCAACATCAATTCTCTAACCTTTAAATACACCTGCAATGATAAATTGCTGAATAATATTTTTAGATTTCCATTTCTGCAAAAAAGATAGTGAAGTAATAAAACTTAGCTACTAAAGAAAAATGACAATGAAACATTTTCTGGCCAAGTTCTGATACTTCATGATAAATAATCGGTAATTTATTAATCACTTAGATAAAATTTAAACTTAATTTAGATAAAACTTTAAATGTGAGGCTAAGTATCGCATTTTTAAGATATTCCGTTTGTATCAATTATTACAAAAATGTATCACTATTGAAATATCTCCATAACGACAGTAAAAAGATATATATTCGTATTCTTCAAATTATGCACGTAAATTGACATTACACCACAGAATGTTGTTTAATTAAAAAAAAAAAAATATCACTTATACAATAAAATTCTTATTATCTAGTCCGGTCCAATATCGTACACATTTCAGGATTTTAATTGAAAATATCCGAATAGTAATTTAACAATAATATTTTTCATCTTACAATTATTAAGTTCTACTTCCCAGGAAATTAAATCATTAAAAAAAATCCTGAATTAGAGCATCTAAAAAAAATGGTGTCTTTTAGAATGCATCAGAGACATTTTCCGTGATAGCCTGCTTCATTTTGTGGTCATCGACCGGTTTCGGGCGTTCGCCCATCTTCAGGATGCGTATGTCAGACAGTGCGATAACACAGACTTGCACAGAGCAAATTCAGTGTACACACTGATTAACATAGTTTTAAGAATCAAACACAATTTTTTGTTTAATTTTCGCACTTCACAGATTTAATTTAAAGAGTTGGAATTTTTATGAACGTTGGAAAAATGAAAGTTGATACCAATTTAAAAATTCAAACATTTTAATGTGTACCTAGTAATTGAACAATCCTTAAGTTTTTTCTCACTAAGTTTTTTTTTATGCTCACTATTATTTAATTTTATATTTATGAATTGGAAATTTAAACTTATTTATAAACAAACAAAAAATCATTTAAAAAACACTATTGCCATTCTGCAATCTTCACGCATTCACTAAACACAAGAATTATCTCCCCACTACCATAGATCTGAATGTTGTTTTTAATGTAATTATAAAATGACAGAATGCTATGATTGAAGGAAAAAGCTCTAAGATATTTTTTAACATTTGTAAACATATATACAAATCTCTGCCACATTATTTAAACATATTGAAATCATCCGGTATTTTATCCAGCATTGCGGACCCACCCACATTTCCAATGTTGAAATCATTTTAAACTTTATGATTTTATTTTAATGCTTGAGATTATTAAATAATATTCTACCAGAGAATTAAAAAACTATAAATTTTAAATGACTGATTAAAAAAAAAAAAAATGGGTCCATCATAAACCGTGACCATGTCTCATAGCTTCTAAATGTATTTGCATAAACTAGAGATTTTGGGGGGGGAATAGAAGGCATTCTCAAATCTTTATAAACCATCTTTACCATCAACCATGATTACATTAGCAAAATTGACAATAGATTTGCCAACCTTAAAAATGTAATCATATTTTACATTAAGAGCTGGGGATATTGCTATTTGTAATAAAACCTTCCAACGCAGAGAGATTAGATAATTTCGCTGCACTTATCAGCTCTTCAAACCGATACTTCGCTGTAGGTGGCATTGATCACTTTCTGTACTTTATCAACATGTCGTGGTCTATATGGTAAGTGTGGAAGGGTTTGTTTTCTTTGAAGGGTGGATGAAGGAAACCTTCCTTTTTTCCTACTTTTCTGTTGCAAAGTATACAAGATATACAATTCTGAATAATTTTTTCCATTTTATTCTGAACTCCATAAATAAGATGTTCCTGTTCAGTGAACTCTCTAGTTTTCTTGATACCAAAATGCCCAATTTCGTGTGCTGATCGAATAATTTCGATCTGTATTGCTTCGGGCACCACTAGAAGTTCTTTCCATCTTTCCATTTTTATAGAATACGTTGTCTTATTAGGTGGTAACCACAAGGCTTCTCTTTCAGAACCTCTTTAATCTCTCTTATATCATCGCTTTAATATCATTTTCTTGAGCTTTGCTTATATTGACTAGCAGAGAGTCCATAATTTGCATGGCCAAGTATCTGCTTAAAGCATTTACATGTCGCATCTGGGATCCACTTCAATGTTCAATTTCCTAGTCATACTCTTCCAGCAACATAACCCACCTTGCGACTCGTACTTTGTAAAATCAGTAACGTCCATTATATGTAACCAATGTAGTATACTTCTTATTTTCTTTTTCAACCAGTACAGAAAAAAGCCATTCCGTAAGTTTAGAGTGCTAAATATCTTGGCTATCCGTAACTTGTCTAGCACATCCTCACTCAAGGATAACGGATACTTGTCTTTTATTATTTAGCCTTCGAAAATCAATGCATAGGAGATGCTTACCATCTTTATTTTTTGTTACTATTACTTGACTAGCGTAGACTGAAACACAAGTTCTATGATACCTTCTTGTAACCATTCTTCAACTTGATTTTGCACAAACTCTCTGAAAAAAGTAATCTAGGAGAAGCGGATATAGGGTAAACATTGGTAACTAAGATCTTCAACTTGACATTTGCTTCTTTTATCTTATTCGGTTTATATTCAGATACCGATTGTTCAATACCTTTCTAGACTCTTTAGACCCTCCGAGCGCAGCATTTAGTATTACTGCACCCTTCACGAGGTGGCCCAGTTTCGTCCCTAAACTCGGCAGCTTGGACGTCGATAAAAGTCCCCAGCGGAATGAGTTTACCCGCTGGTCATCTATAGCGGGGTCCCAGGGGTAACCTCAGAGATCCACCTTCCTAAAACAGGGTGTCAAGCGTACCGTACCCAAAGAGGTTTGCAGCCAGGGGGTAACACAGGTTGTAATATAGCGGCCCCTTCCTGAAACTGGGTTCCATTAGGAACTAATAATTGTCCTTGCTGTGTCATGCGGGATTTTCTTGAGAAAAAAACTGTTCCAAAGATTTTCTTTGAAATTATAGGCAAATATAATATATATTAGGCAAGCTAATTCGAATATTTGTTGTGGTGGTTGGTTCCGCAGAGCTGGAAAGCATCAGAGACATTTTCCGTGGTAGCCTGCTTCATTTTGTGGTCATCGACCGGTTTCGGGCGTTCGCCCATCTTCAGGATGCGTTTTTCAGACAGTGTGACAACACAGACTCGTACAGAGACTTAGTTTCACACTAACTACTAACTAACATTAGTCAAAAGAGAGTTAGTGTGAAACTAAGTCTCTGTACGAGTCTGTGTTGGCACACTGTCTGAAAAACACATCCTGAAGATGGGCGAACGCCCGAAACCGGTCGATGACCACAAAATGAAGCAGGCTACCACGGAAAATGTCTCTGATACTAATTCGAATATATTGACCTATCACTTCTGCTTTAAACTTTTATGCGGAAAAATTAGTTTTAGAAATTTAAGTGTAATCTGATGGACCTATCCATCAGAGAGATCAATGGGGCAAATTCATTGTTGTAAGCCTTATAAATATAATTTAACTTGAGGAACTACAAAGAAGCGTTGCCATTCTACTGGGAATTCAAATTCAGATATTCTGTGTCTTCAAAACTAGTATTATGTGCTGTTTCCCATCATCTATATATATAATTGCCCTTATGTAAAGAGCTGCTAAACAATTAGCAAACATACGAGACAGAAGAGAATTTGTCAAATTAGAATGATAAGAAGTGCAGAAGCAGGAAGTCAATTTAAGTGTTAGAATTTTTCGTTTTATACAAGCCTGATTATAACAATTTTTTGAATAAGCCTGCATCGATTTTGTGCTTAGTTGTGCAAATGCACAAAAACTTACTAATTATTGATTTTTATTTAACCTTTTATTGAATTCTTACAACAGTTCTAGAAGGAACAATGTGTAAATGTGATCCAGTAATGATCATCATTAGTCAAAAGTTGGCCACATGACCATCTTTGAGTATTAG
Source organism: Triatoma infestans (assembly GCA_011037195.1). NCBI lineage: Eukaryota > Metazoa > Arthropoda > Insecta > Hemiptera > Reduviidae > Triatoma > Triatoma infestans. The sequence continues at coordinate 100,202 of JAAEAF010000481.1, forward strand.
AAGGAAGTGTCGTTGAAGATAAATTACCAACTGAAGAAGTAGGGTGTGATATGAGTTTTTGAATGGAATCTATTATGCAGAATCGAAGGGAATTTTGAAGTCATTTTGGTGAGTTAGAGTTTTGATATGGCGGAAGATCTTGTATTGTAGGGTCTGTATTTTGTTAAAGTTAATCGTCTAACAGTTCCGTCAAGTTCGAGGCTGTAAGCCCTTATGAAGCCAGGAAAAAAATGTAAAATAAAGTAACATAAAGAATAGAAAAATATATCGATATGTAATTAATCGGAAGAGTAAACATAGCATGTTACTAGGGAGGGTGAAGTTGGCAGGAGATTGTTGAGCAGTGTCCGCCATCTGGTGGCACGACATCTCAAAATACCTGAAATTTGATTGAATAACGTTGAACTGGTACTGTGATAATTGGTTTGGATAAGGTTTAATGGAATGGAAAGTGATTCTTGGGAGGGGTGTTCGCCATGTTGGAGTATGTATAAACTACCATTATAATATATTGTACATTTTATTCCATTATTTCGTTGATATAAAATTTTCATTCTTCTGATTAAAAATAAAATTAAACAAATTTCGGAAAAAGAAATAATGTTATCTTCAAATAAATTGCCTCCTAATTTCTAGTTCCATTACATGCGTTATCTATCGGAACAATTTTGTACTAAATTTAATTTCACTTGAGAGGTTATTGAATAAATAGTTGGTTATCCTATGCTTTCCATCGGTCATGAGGTTTTTGGTTTAGGTTTGAAGTGTAGTTTTATAATATTAAAGAGAGACTTTCTTTAATTTTTTTTGCGTTAAACAGCTTCTTTTTGCTTAAGTTTTTTAAGAAATAACAAATACAGACATGTCACTTTCCCAAAATAAGTCAAAAAAGAGGCAAAAAAATCTTAGAAATGTACTAGTTCGCTCTGATAAAACATTCTGGTGAGTTATTTATAAAAACAAATAACAGAGCATAAATAAAAGCGGTCTACTATTTCTGTTTGTATTTTAAGACAATCTATGTCAAATTGTTTTGATACTTCCTTTTGCTTTAAAATTGTATGTTAATGTGATAATATTTCAGGCCAGCCGTGTCAGAAAATGATTCATTAAAAATAAATATCGAATTGAAATTGTAAGTAGTTGATTTGCAGGTATTTAAATTTGTTTTTATATCTATAATCATATAGTGGTGGTAAATAAATGATCCAATTTGTTATTTTGTTCTGATTATTAAGGTCTAATGACTGATAAGTTTTATAAATATTGATTTTGCCTGGCGTTCGTCCATTATCAGATAATTACTAATATTAGTTAGTCTTTTGATGAGAACTAATTATTGGCGTACGCCAGAACTGTGGGGGAACCGGACTACTATCCTTTGTATAAGATTTAAACATATTTTGTGCATTAGTATAAATTGGATAATTTTAACTATCATAGTAAATAATTATTGACTACCTGGGTATTTACGGATTACTTTCCGTATTCTCATCTTTATTGTAGAGCAAGCTCACGACACTTCAGCTGTAAATCGTACCTTATAGCAATACGAAGTTCTCATTCTCGTATGTCATACATAGAATAATGAGGGGAAAAAATAAACTGTATTTGGAGATATTCTAATCTAGAACTCCGGGCCTTCAGGAAATTCAGCACTATAGGCCACTACTGGGCCTATTGTGATTGTTAAAGATGTTGTTGGGAGAGGTGCAGCCATGTTTGTCCAAAGTAACTCAAATTTACCCGAACAAGTCCTGGCTTAATGAATTTAGTAATTACTAATAATGAATTGCAACAGTATTTGTACATACATTATTTTGTCTATAATGTTTTTTAAGACTTTATCCTTCATCAACTATTTCTTTTCTTTGTTGCTGCCTAATTTGGAATTTTCTTCTTCTTTAGAGATTGATTTGTTAGTGTGCGAGTTAAAGTGTTGACTTTTACGATTTGAAGTTACCGTCACGGTAACATTGTTCTGCAACAAGGAAAAATAGCAGGTTATGACGGGTAAAATCTCAGATATAGTACCGCGGAGCCAACTACCTACCTAGTGTAATGTTACGTACTGAGTATTATTCAGTTGATAATAACCATTTTTAGATGTCTCGCAGCCGTAAAAATAAATGTTCCAAGAGCTCCATGGTATTTGTTACGTTCACTGTCTAAAGAAGAGAGAAGAAAGAAGAATGAAGAACTTCTTAGTGAGCAATCTCCAGAAGTAATTGAATCATATAATAAGGCTCTTAAGTTGAGGTTGTTATAAAATATTGAATTTCAGTCATTATATAATATTGAATATTCATCAATGTATTTAGTAGAGTTAATCATTTTGATTTTATCCATAGGAAGTTTCTTTTTCTTGGCATTAATGCACTCTGTAAAGGAATTGAAGAGAAAAAGGTTGCATCATGTGTCTTGGATTCGGAAGTTTCCCCGAGAATATTAGTAAGTCATGTGGCAGAATTAGCCAAGAATGCTAAGATACCAGTGTTAGCCATTCGTAATCTAAAGAACACTGTGCAGAGTGTGCTAGGTTTTTCTTCTTTAGCACTTGGTTTTTTGGTAATTTATTTTATTTTTAACAATAGATTTAATTTGCAAAATTATTTATTTTTTAGTGGTCACAGATCTTTTTTGTAATTTCAATAATTTTATTAAATTTACAGAAGTCTGTGGAAGAAGACAGTTCTAATACATTTCATAAGGTGTGTTTAGGCATAATTCAAACATCGAAATTATTAAATACATCTGAAGTAACTCAAGAAGATTTACTTCAAATAGAAAATAATTTAGAAAACAAGAATGACGTTGTAGAAACAAATGTAATAGACGAGAAAAATCCCGCTGAGAACAATACTTTAGAAGATTTATCTCATAACAAAAATAATTTGAATATTACTGATATATTAGAGAATATATATTTATATAGAAATTCTGAAAGTGTGAGAATGTTTAGGCCACCAACACGTGATGAAGTAAAATCACCTACTATTACAGTTAATGAAGAAATTAAAGATTGCATCCAATTAAATTCAGAAGAAGAAATATTTGATCAAGTAGATTATTGTAAAAAACAAAGATATTTTGCACCTCTTGTAGTGAAAAGAGTACAAAGCAATCCTGACAAAAAAAAGAAGAAAAATAAGGTAAAGAAGAAAGTATTAAAATAAGTGATAATGAAACCAATATAAAAGTATCAGAGATAGTTTCCGTGAGCTGCTTCTGTTTGTGATCATCAACCAGTGTTTCGCGCATTCGTCCATCATCAGGATATTTTTGTCAAAATAGTGTTAATAAATAAATAAAAAATAGACTTGCATAGAGCAAATTTAGTGTATCAACACTGTTTTGACAAAAACATCCTGATGATGGGCCAATCGGCCGATGACAAAAAAGAAACAGGCTAATACGGAAAATATCTCTGATGCTTTCCAGCTCTGCGGAACCAACTACAACCACAACTACAATATAAAAGTGGTTAATTAATAGCCTACGGTTTTCCTAGCCATGTTGCACGCAAGTCATGGAACATGACCACTATATGCATAATTTTCTTTGCTGTCTTTATTTGTCTGGTCCAGGCAAAGAAACAACGGTCAAGGATGCTCACATATTGTCATGGTTCATACTCTCGACTTCTAAGAGAGAGACAATATTACTCTTTTTTGATAGGTACAGAAATATTTCAGTCAAATTCTAAGCAATTGGTAAGTTAAAAAGATTATTCTTACATTTCTAAAAGAAGGCATGCATGTATAAACCTCCCCAAATTATAATTTAATTTTATATTACTGAATTTTTTAAGTTGCTAAAATTAGTTCTTCAAGGTTCACATAGATAATATACAGTCTGGATCATACTTTGGACGTGGCATAAAATGAAATCATAATAGACAAATTCTAAAAAGTAAAAGAAAAAAAATTACATTTTTATGTGCAGTGAACTAGTAATAAATTTTCAACAAAAGATTCCAGGCCGGGCAGATAGCACAGCACTCACTACCTTTATTAGATTTCTTTCCAAAGGAGTCTTCGCCAGCCGCTCTGCATGGTGATGGTGGTCAGGGATATCTTTAACGTGAGATTGCTGAGGGACCGGCACAGTGAGCTAGGTTTCACTGGATATAAAACAATAATGGTTGTTCACACAAAAATAAAAAGTTGGTTTATTTGAATCTATTGTTTTAGAATATTCTGCATCTTCAACTTCATTCGTAAGATTTTGATAAAATTTCATAAGTTCACACGTAAACATATTTCTTTATAAAATTTTCTCAGCTTCATGAAAACTTCTATTATCTCAGCTGTATTCAACAAATTAAAACCTTTCGTTTTGAGTCAGCTTCCATTTTTAATTACCAAAATTTCATTTAGTAATTCATTAAATTAATGCAGTTTTTCCAACATATGTTTTTATATAAAACTTAATAATATAAAAATGATCTCGAAAACCTATTGAGAAAATTGACTTTCTAATATTTTCTGAAAAAAAAAGAAAGAAGAAAGCTTAAAAGCAGTTTCAAAGTTCTTAAAGTGCTTTCTTATTTTCAATACAGCCACCGAATTTAATAATAATAAAAAGTTCAAATTTTCAAAATGAAAACATTTTATTTATAAATATGTAACATACAATATGTATATAATATATATATATATATGTGAGTGTATATATATTTATTTACTTTCATATATTCATTTAAAAACTTTAAGAAAAAAGAAGCAATTTTCTGCACAAAAACGGGGCTTACAGCCCTAAAAAAATCGCAATACATAGTATTGTATCTATTTACGATTAAACAAAAAAAATTAACAAAAAATTAAAAAATAATAACAAATGTACAAAAATATATTAAAATAAATCATAATTTATTTTATTTTTCACCTAATTTATTTTTTTTTATCACCTTTACCCCCAATTTTTTTTTTTTTTAGTCACTGTAATTATTAATTTACAATTAATAGACCTCAGTTATATTATTAGAAAAATATAAATATTTTTCTTTTGTGTTTTGTTAATTGAACTGTTAAAATGAAGAAAAAAATAAATAAATGAAAATGAGTGGAATATACATTTATATTTTTAATTTATGAACAATTATACTAAGTTGGGTAATGGAAGAAATCCAATTTAGTATCCAAATAATAGATTTAACATAGATATTGTAGAGTAGACTCTGTTTACTAATATTTAGCTAAATCTATTAAATTTCAATTTTAAATCATTATTGTAAAAGCATTAATAACAGTAATAATAATAATCCCATATACATATGACAACATATAAACATTTCTTTCAAAAATAATTTGACATAAACACGATCATACTCAACAAACAACAAAGATAATAATTACAAACACACACACAGTTTCTCACCAAAATACACACAAACTTAAAATTATATATATATATATTTAAATATAATATACATATACAACTGTTGGTTTTGATTGATACACAGTATCATTTAAAATTTTTATTTATATAAATTTTGGGACTAATTTAAAAATTAATAAGATTATTTTTTTTTAATTATATTAACAAATATTCTTCAATATGAAGATAACTTTTTCATTTAGTTTCTTTAATGTTAAAAGAAAATGCTTTCTTTTTTTGTTTTTATTAATTTGTAAGAGAACACAGCTAGTATAATCACAATTAAAATACAGGATAAATACAATCACTTTTATAAAAAGATTCAAGAATATTTCCCTCCAAAAACAGTTCCGAATTGAGACATAATTCTTGAAACTCGAGTGATAGCAGCATATCTAGAGATAATTTTGTTTAAATTTATTATTTATTTATTTATTTTTTTTTAAAGAAAACAACAGAGAATATGTTAAGACTCCATCTTCTCTGAAGAGCGACTTCGTTGAAAAGAAGAGGATTAAAAAAAAAAAATGTATATTTCACAAGTTGGCTACCCACGCGTACAACGAAATTTGTCAAGTTCTGTCCTTGCAGCCACGATAGAATTTTTGACTGAAAAATAATGTCATGATATGTCTCTTTTTATGTCATAGGCTTCGCTCATTAAGGTCCTTCAATGTTTTTAAAACGACGTGTATGGACTATGGGAAGAAATGTTTGCCACTCACTGATTACACCTTTTACCTGGAAAGAATATTTTTCACAACGTTGCATAAATAGCTCTACCAGCGCGTGTAGTGAAAAGAAATAATGACAGCTGGCAGCCCTAATGGACAGCCATCTTCAAATTCGAATTAGCAACCCGAAATCAAAACCCAGCTTGTTTGTGTTCTCATCCGGGCAAGTTCAAGGTTCCGCAGTACCATTTTGCAAAGACTGCCTACTCTCTTATTAGCTTAGAATAAGGGAGTAGACAGTCCACTTATGGAAAAACGTTAACAGATAATATGAAATATGTTGCTATCGCAAAAATCGTCGCGATTACCTCCCAACTGAATACAAAGCTCCATAAATTTTCTTTGAACTTTAGAATTCGTACATTGTGAAGGTTATTCACTTTTATTTTAACATTTATTAGAGAAAACTGATTTTTTTAGGGACATTCTAGCTAGGTGATGAGTTGCTTTCCATCAAAGTGTCAATTTCGAAATATATCAGAGTAATTTCACCACCTACATAGCTTAATTGCAAATGCAATTAATAAAAATTAAAAGGCCAAGCCTCTACCGAACTTGTTTTTTTAAATATATTGGGATACAATATCGCTAAGGGGTCGAACAATATTGCGTTTCACTGATTTACCGAATTCTGTTAAAATTATTTTGAACTGGGTAACGTATTCGTGGAGCCAATAGACAGAAAAAGACTAGATGTTATATAACTTCAGAAATTCATTTTTTTTTTCTCTTTGACTGCCATTTTTTTATAATCGTTTATATTCAACAAACAAGAAATCACTCTTCGAAATTAAATAGACCAACTCGGAATAAATTAAGGATGTAACACAATTTAGTAGTCATTAACATGTTCAATACATTCACCCTCATCCCCCCCAAATAAAAATTCTTATCTTTCACGATATAACTGGTTTCCACCACTCGACGTCAAGAAATAAATCCAAATTGTATTTCATGTTTTTGTTTTTTGCAAATTATAATAAATTAAAACTCACTCTATATAAATATATTTACACAAGGAACTTTTTTTTACAAAAAAAAAACCGCACATTTTAGGTCTGATCAAAAAGTTTGAAACAGAGTCACAGTTGGTCAATGAAACGAGAGAGGGGAACAAGTTACAAAGAGCTGTTAAAAATATGTTCACATATAACAGTGAGTACATTCAATTTACCACAGTAATCGATTTATAATCGTGCACTATGTTTCCTCATATAGACATAAAAAATGTATAGATTAATTTTAAAATAAATAGATAAATAAAAAAAAAAAAAAAAATCAACATGGAATGTTATAAACTGCTTATAATTTTAAGTTCTTTGATTAATTAAAAAAAAAAAATTCTAAATAATAATTAACACTGTAATTGACATATTAATAAGCAAAAATTGGTTAATATCGAACTGCAATACAAATAACCAAGTTGATTACCTGCAAGAGTTGCTGGTTCCAATAAGAAACTAATTTAAGATAAACATAACAGAAGAATAGTTTTTAAAAAGTGTTAAATTAATTTATAAAAAAAGTAAAATAAATTTTTCAATATTTTGGTTATTTGTGAATTAATATTTAAAATTCTCAGCCATTATTTTTTTTTAACAAGACTACAAAAAAAAAATCTATTTCAATGTGTAAAAAGTTATAACTTAATTTATTTTAATTTAGTATTTACCCTGAAGTTTTGTTTAAACATAGAATGTTGGAGAAGTTTTTTTATTTTTTGATGGCCTATAAAACGTTCCGACTCATAAATATCCCCGGCCTTTAAGACCGGCTACAAACTTGCATCACTTTTTCCAATGCATTGTCTCGCTGTCAATCGTTAACATTAGAAAATAAAGGAAAGAAACAGCCATTCTTAAAAGTGGCTTTGCAAACAGTTCAAACGCAACAACAAAAATTGGCTATATTTTTTCTTCATGAATCTTAGAATTTCTCAATTGCACCAAACACAATGGCGCAGCAAATTTGCAAAAATCATTCTTACTAAACAAAATATTGCCATATGCCCAAAGTTTTCAAAATTGAATTTTTCTCGGAAATACATATTTTGGGGGGGTAAATAGTTTCTAGAAAATTTAGTGTGTATGAGATGTAGTTAGGTATTTGTACAGCAAAGCTAAAAGAAATTTCTGAAACGGAAGTTGTTTTAATGAATTAAATTTTCAGTTTTTGGCGATTTTCTCGATAACACACCAGCAATAATGATGAAGAAGTGATAATAATAATAAAAATAATAATGATAATACAATGATAAAGAAGTGATAAATAAATATTATAGAAATTAATAAAGAATTAATGTAATTTTTCCTTTCTCTTGCTGCGGAAAGCAATAGAATGATCATATTGAGATTTTCGTATCGAATTTTCCGGAAATAGTTTTTTCGAAGATTTCTAATTTCAAGAACCATGGTTTAAAAAAAAAGAAGTTTAAACGGCATAACGCAAATAAAAGAATAGTATTAAACTTGCATTACAATATCCAACGCCGTAGGGGATCCGATGTAAACATTTTGATAAAAATCTATACACGGGTACTGTCATTTACCTTAAGTTTCCTGAAAATGTTTCTAACAATTTTCTTTAAATTTTGTATACTTATTACATGTATGAAGGTTAACACTTATAATGAAACTTTTTCTAAGAAAAAGCTCTCTGTATTCTGTTTATATATATTGCACGGGCCGATCACTATATCTGTAAAATATATTACATATCTGTAAAATATTTTATATATATATATCTGTAAAATTAGAATTGCGGTGAGAAAAAGTCCTATATTATAGATTTTTTTTTTTTTTTTAAAACGTTAATATTAAAATAATTTGAAGTGTGTTATACAAGCGTTGTCTATCCGAACGAATAAAAGTGCACTCGTTTGAAGCCAGCCTTTTATAAAAACGGTTACATGTTGAAGATGATGAAAACATGGCCTGAAATTTTTGTATGTTTGCAAACATTACAGTTTTCCGATTAATATCAAAGATTTTAATGTATACATAAAATATTCTACATAAAACTTTTTTCTGACGACAGACTAAAAGACTTCCGACAATGATAAAGTGGCTTAATAAATATAAAAAACATCCACAGCTTCAACAGAATCTAAATAATTCTTTTTTGTTTTAAAGAATTTTTTATCAGTCGTTCAACATTATAAAATACACAAACATTTAATTATGCGATAAAAAATATTGATTAACAGACATTTATGAAGTTTGGCATTTTTCAATTGTGTCATAAATTTTAGCCATAATTCATATTTAGGCTGTATAAAATTACATTTTATCTTTTTTTTTTTAAACAATTACATAATTATCTAGGAAACATTGACAAGCGGCTGTTAACAAGAAAACTGGGTTGATATAAGTTAAAGGTTACAGGGGTTACCAGAAAAATTGAATAATTATACAGATGACTAAATCTAGCCTAAGATGATAGAAACATCTGGGGAACACGAGGCAAATTGACCTTGGTATTTTTTTCAAGGCATAACAACAATAAAACATTTGTTTAAATAATACAATTAATCTTCAAGAGATAAAATAAAAATAGATCATTTTTGAGAGTACTGTACTGGAATGAGATTATAACCTCTTATTTATGCATAATACTCCAATGACTAGTACTTTTTTTTAATTGTGAACTTTAATGATACAATGGGCTATGACGTACTCTTACTGTTTGGAGGGAAATAATGTAAGAATGGCAGCACAAATTTTCTGCGGATTAGTCTCATTTGGATAGAGATGCATTGCTGCACGTACCTGTTCTTCAGGGAATATGGACGCTAGATGATAGTGTAGCCTTCTTCTAGCTTCATCAGGCGTGGTTGGAGGTGGTGGAGGAGGCATCAGTTGAGGTGGTATTGCAGCCCATGCATGCAACTGTGGATCGGAGGCGGCATGCAATCCCGTCTGCAGGAGACCAGGTGGTGGATGAGATTGTGGAGGCGGTGCACTGGAAATACGTGTAACACTTGAATGCAAACCTTGCGGCGGCCCACTGTAAGATTCACAACTAAGATGACGTGTAACGGCCCTGCGTAACCCGTACAATCTTGGATCACAACTTGGATTTAGGGTGAGCTGACGTTGAAGTTTTTTATGAAGATTGGCCGTATTGGCGGGCTGTGGAGGAGTAGTTGCTGCACTATACCCAGGAGGTGTACCACTGCTTCCTCTATAACAACTTTCTTGACTGCTGCCTAAATCTTGATCACTGGTAGTTACTACATTTGATTTTGTCCGGGCAAGTGGTGTTTTTCTCACCTGTTTATCTTCGCTCGATGATAATGGCAAACTTAAAGATTTCCCTTTTAATTGCCTACCTGAAAATGAGAAAAGAAGTTTATTAACAAATTTTGTTGTAGCCTCCGAAACTCAACATTCTTTACTATATTATTATTATTAATTTCTAAAATCCCATATGATAATTTAACTTAAATTGTTAAAAAAAAAAGTAACTATAACCAAAGTAACTAATACTCCCACATATTTAAATAAATAGATATACCTGGACTTAGTTCTGCAGCTCCTCTAGCCTGTAGCTGACGTTGAGCATGTTCCACCAAGCGTTCTGTAACAGTCTTATGAGGTTGTGCGCCTCTTTCTGGATGCTGAAATTTACATTTGGCACCATACGTACACTTTTTAGCGTATGGACAAGGTAATGGAGGTTCGCTTCTTCTTACTCTTAAAAAATTGTCCAACGTTGGACCAGATCTCCCTAATGGATCATCAGGAGGCATAAACCTGGAAAAGGGACAAAATACATGTTAGAATTTAATCTGATCTACTAGTAAACTTTTTTGTCTTTGTTAATTATAATAACATTATGATACTTACCTATCATTGACGAACGAATACATAAGAATTCTTTCCTCTACAACTTTTCTAAATTCAGGATTTTCTTGTGCAAGATCTCTATAATTATCGTTTGAAACTACAATACCGCCATTATCAGCCGCCAACCTGAGAATATAACGATCATCGTAACAGACGAGTCGTTTACCACCAACCAGCCTCGACGGGGTAAATACTAAAAGCCTCTCTCGTTCTAATTCATAAAGAATATCTTGATCTATAAACAACAATTTTATATGATATTAGGTAGCAGAAATTAAACAGGCAATACAGATTTAAAATATATCAAACTCATTCTATCTTGCAGGGGGTAACCATTTATATCAACATGAGCAAACTTTCGGCCCTACTTTTTCACTTAAATCGGCCACTTAAATGTAAAACTAATTTACACAGACTTAACAGAAACTGTTTTAAATTTAGCTTCAAGTAACTTACCTGTAATTGGATTATCAGGCCTAGATGCTTCTTTCCTCCATTTTGGCACAAAAACTGTAATCTCCTTATGACCTCTGGCTCTAAACCAGTCAACACAAAGTTTTATACCTCGACAAGAGAATACTTCTTTGTTTCCATGACTGAAATAGAATGAAATGCATTAAAATTAGGATAATTACTATACAAATTAGGATGCAATTACTATGAATTACTACAAAATTAGGATAAATTATATTTATACAGTTAATATATATAATACATTTTCTTCCTTCGATAATACTGCTACAAATTTCTATTTACAGAATGATTAGCCGTAAAACCATTAAAATGATTACTAGTAAATTATCATAATCTGCTACATTAGTTTTTTTTTTATTTTATGAGATGAATGCCATCCATAAAGGGAAATTCTTATTAATTTTACTTATTATATTTTATAATAGTCGGATCACAATTTGCTTAGTTTTTTTTATTTTTTTATCGTTTACCTTTTCTACAAGATATACGAACAAAATAATCCAAAAACCGCATAAGGATGGACTTGATATATTGTCTTGGTTTCTCAAGAGATCTGACAAGAAGGCTAGTCAAAACCTGTCAGGATGAAGGAAGTATCACTTTATGGTGTCACAAGGGAATCAGTTAGGAAATTTGCTGGACTTAAGTCTTAGTGCAAATTATTATAGTTATTACTGACAAATTGCCTTCAAATTAAATTATTTAAACCAGCAATACTGTTTGTTTATAGAGAATTTTTTTTATTGCATATTATAAGACATTAAAATAAAGTTATTTTTATTTTATTTACCATTTTTGCATAATGACCAAACTTATAGGCGCGCTCTTCTGGACTACTATGTACTATGTAGTCTCTACCTGCCAAGGTTGGTAGGTTGGTACATGTCCTCTCCAACTTTATATTTATGTTAAGATAAATTAAGTATTTGAAGTTTAAAGAAAATCTGTCATTTCATAAATTGTAAGAGAAAGCAACAGTAAGAGAAAATGATTCAAATAGTAAAAAAGTGAGGATTGAGTCCCGCCAGATTTTTTTTTTAATTTAAAAAGGATATATTATCTAATGCTACATATTGTATGTATTATTCTAATGCAAAAAAATTCATTTTAGTACATGTTTCTACTTAAATAATTTCCAGTTAAATCGAACCCATTTATCGATACCCTCAAAGAATACAATAAATTTTTTCGTAATATCAATCGCTTCTAAGAAAAAATGATAGATAGCTATTATATATATAATTACCTCATAGCTACATTACTGCCATCTATAACAACCGGCCTAAGTCTTGTTTCATCAGCACCTTGTGGCGCCTCTTGCTGAATTGGTTCTTCATCGTCACCCCATTCGCTACTGCCATCGCTGCCCAACGGTTGAGCATGGGCACCAATCTTTATCAGTTCCTGAAATATACAAATTTATTAAAAATATTTAAAAATAGTTACACCTATTTATTTGATTTGATAATTAATGTCCATAAATATATATGCATAAAAGAGTTACTAAAAGCTAGGATTTTTTACATAGATAGATTATATAGGATAGATTATACATATGGCGTCAGTAAAGAACAGGACCCGGAGAAAATAAAAAATAATTGAAGGTCACCAGTTTTATGATAATTTAAATATCCTTTTGACTAGTGAATAACTAATTAATATAAATTATTTTAACTTAATGATTGTGATTAGCAGTGTTTACTATTTATTTAATTCATGCTGAAGGCCATCATTATTTGAACAATTTTTTAAAATCTAAGTCTTGCAAAATGGATTGGTACCAGCATATCTTGCCTGCTACAAAAAAAAATCAGTGCCAATCTGCCCTAGTGCTACGTCATTCACCACGTCACGTGAGACATAATCCAACTCCCTAGCTAGGGGGGGGATAAGATCCGTCTACCTCAATCCCTAGGAAAGCTATAAGGAGAAGTAGGAGAAATTGTCAACCAACATATATAAGGGCTAGCTAGACTCAATCAGTCTACAATTCAGTCTTGTACACACAGTCTTCAAAAAAACATTACTATCACCAATATTCTGACAGATCAGTCTGTCATTTTCTACTCATGTTCTTTGAACACAGTTCTGCAATTAATATATCACTGTTACAGTCAGTATATTTTTCTCTTCTACATTTTGCTCTGTTCAACTCCTCAAAAATCAGTACAAAATGATTACTGCCTTTAAAAAAAAACCGACCTTAAGTTATCAACACACCAGCATATTTCAAGAGTCGGATAAGAGTTTAATCAATAGTAATTGAACAGTAAATGATGCTGATATAGCGTGACAAGATTAAAAGAAAGAGTTCTATACGCTAAAGTTCAAAGAACTAAGTTAAAGGAAAAGAGGGTGTTTTACTTTAATTATTTTTACTTTGTCTTACTGCTCGACGAGGAGGTACGGATCTTGTCATTTTTTTCGAATTTATATTTGAATTTGAATATATATATTTACATTAAAAATTACAATTAAAAAATACAAAAAATGAAATGATTATTCAGAAAAGTCGCACTTCAGACCAACCGATTGGCTTCAAATTCAGAATTTTCGCAACACATTTAATTCACCTTAACCATTTACCAATATAATGTTTAGGATTATACTGAGTTTAATTGGCATTTTCGATGGTTCCTACCCCCACATCACCCATAGGACTCCTCTAAATATAGTTTCCCTGAACAGTGATAGTTCCGTGCGAGAGATTTGGCCGAAACTTTCCTATGGAATCCCCTCTCCCCCAATGATACCCAAACGGAATCTTAAGTTTGTTCTTAGTAACTTTTTCGTTTCTGGGTAGTGCGTTTGATTTGCAAAACATACGAACATAACCACACAAAAACAAAATTAACACACAAAAAAACAAGTTTTTCGTATTCAAGGGCAAATACATGCAGTTCCGGTGGCAAAATCATTTTCCAAATTTCACGCAATTGTCATTCTTCCTGCTTACATCAATTTAAGAGAAAGTAGTCATAAATACTTACAGCCAAAAGTTCATTTTGAGCTGGATTAGGACCAAGTTTGTGCAGTGCAGCTTGTACATGCCGTTCAGTATACCCCAGTTTTAAGGCAAATTCTAGCCGGGCTGTATATCCAGAATCTGTTGAAACATATTCAGCGAATTCAGCACCAAGTGTATCAGACGTTGTTCTAGATACATCTGGATGCCCTCTGGTTGTTTCATCGCCTTCATAATCTGAATCATAACTTGAATCTTCGCCACCAGTTTCTGTTTCTTTACCACCTCCACTGCCACCAACGCCTCCGCTCACGCCTCCAACTAATCGTTCTACGTATCTCTGTGAAAATATAAAAATTATTGTTAATCAAATGTTTGATTCAAAGAAAAAAAATATAACACGGGATATTAGAGGGCGCAACTGTTCCTCTCTATATATATTTAGATTGATAGATAGTACAGGAAGTTTAAAGTAAATCAATTTCATTTAATGAACCAAGTAAGCAATATCAAATAGTCCATTTAATTTTTAATGCTCGCCTTCAAGTAAATAAACATTGATTGATAACTCTACTTAAAAGGCACTTTTCTATCAAGTTTAGGCATACAAACATTAAGAGGGCTCGTCAATTCGACAAGTACTATATGAGTTATATCGGAAAATTAATTATGAGTTATGCAAAAGACTTTAAACAACTTTAGGACGAACATTAGATGTGTCAACTGAAATGTTTGACGCGAGTCAATAGGTTGGCCAATCACACCATATTGTATAGGTCTATGGCATTTACCGTAAAGAGCAAAAGAAAACGTACATATTTTATTAATCAAGTGATAATCATTTAAAGTCAAAAACTAGTTGAAGAAAATCGATTACAACGAAATAATAAATTAAATTTAAACTTGAGATCAATATTCACATATCAATCACGATCTACATATTTATTATTATTGTGAATAATAATATTGAATGATACCAACAAACAAAAAAAAAAATTATAATAAATAATATTCTGATGAGGTAAAAGTACGTCCTTGCGTATTTAATGTGGGTGTTAAAATTTCCCTGGTTTACAACAGAAGGACAAAACGACCACGCCAATTTTGTTAGTTACCAATAACAATGCAAGAAATATTTTTTTAATTTTTCAATTCAAACAATTTAATAATATTATAATATTAAACAATAAAGAACAAATTATTAATGAACAAGAAAAGAATGGAGTGAATTTTTTTGGTCATAGATTTCGCTTTCTATAATATACAAACTGCAGTTGAATGTCGCATCATTGTTTAAAAAGCCAAAAGTAGGCAATTGAAAATGTTGACTGAACGATTTAGAAAGCAGAGTATAATGTGACAAATATATTAATTCGGAGGATTCTTTCATTCTTAATTTAATAATTTTTTTTTTTACTTTCTCTTATTTCTTCCCTCCTCTCTCTCTCTCTGTGTGTGTGTGCGCGCGCGCGTGTGTGTGTATATAAAAGTGGCGTTAAGTCCAAATTTCTTATTCCGCTTGGAATATAACAAAGAAATCCAACAGTAAGCGTCGGTTAAAAATCAACTTAACTGAAAAGTATGTAATGCTTTAAACGCGATAGTTTTTCCTTAATTTCTGGCAGCATAATTTCACGAATACGGTTTCATCAATTTTCTTTAAACTTCGCACAGTAATTATATGGGTCTAAAGCTTTTCTTTTGAAATATCACTTTATTAAAATTTTACAAATAATATGAAGATCCATTAAAAGCTTTGGCTACAATTCCAAATTTGAAGGAATTCGATTAACCGGAAATACGGCTTTACCAGAGTAACTTTCTGAGTTTCTTTGAATTTTCTCGAAAAAAGGCTCCAACGATTTTTTTCGAGAATAATTACTTTTGGGTAATTATGAGGAGGATCAAGTGATTTTAGATTACGACGAAGGAGATCGACCCGGGAGATCTACAATGTATTCATATTCTCCCACCTCACTATAATAAAAAAATCTGTATGATCACATAACTTTCTCTTAATCCAGTTTTCAAAAATGTGATTGATAAATTTTATAGTTAATATACCAAATTTAATGAAATTCGTCGGTGTTTTTATGAAAAAAAATTGCAAAAACTGAAAAAAAAAAAAACTGTTCAGTAAAAACGTACTTCCGGTTTACTAATTTTCTTGAAACTCGGAATTTTGCTAATCTATTTATTTCTAATTAATTTTGTTTAGATGGTAGAATTGTATAATCAACTGTGATTGCACTTTACAGAAAAACATAACCCCACCACCCCTCCCCCAATAACCCCCTTAAATGAGTTTACCAGAAGAAATGTTTCAAATAAAAGTTGTAGCTCTTTATATGTCTAGTTCACATTCTTAGTTTAAAGAAAATCGTTAGAGTCGTTTAAGAGAAAATATTAGAAAACTGAAAAATACTTTTCAGTAAAAACGCACTTCCGGTCATCCGATTTTTTTGAAACTCGGAATTTCCACAACACATTTAATTCTAATTAATATTAATTTAGATGATAGAATTGTATAGTAAACTTAAATAGCAATTCCACCCCTTAAATAGCAACCCCACCCCTCTCCCTCCGAAGTGCCCTTAAATGAGTTTTTCCAGAGAAATGTTTTAAATAAAAGTTGTAGATTTTTATATGTATAGTTGATATAATAAGTTTCAAGATAAGCTTTGGAATCATTTTTGAGAAAATCGCAATAAAAACCAAAGAACACAATAAAGTAGTACTTCCGGTTGAGGAATTTTGATAGGTAACCTACTGTCGGATCCCGTGGTGATACCTAAATGGAATATCAAGTTCGAACATTCAACGATTTTTCGTTTTTGAACTATGCTGTTCACCCACACACACACCATTTTCTAAAAACCACTTTTTTTTGACTCAGAGGACCTCAAAACGGATATTTCCGGTGAAAACTCGATATCAAAAATTTGACAGGATTCAAATACTTCCTCGCGTCTCAGGAAGTGAGCGTGTTTTCCACAAAATATCTCAAAATATAAAAAAATCGCAAATTGCTCAAACTTCCTCAACCGGAAGTACTACTTTATTGAACGGAGTTTTCCGTTTTTGTTTTTTTTTTGCAATTTTCGCGAAAATGGCTCCCACAATTTCTTTAAACTTACAATATTAACTCGAATATACTTTCGATATAATACTCGAAAATTCCCCAATCCTCAGTCATTAGTATGAAGTTGGTATTTTTTATTAACTCATATATAATTATGGGTTATTGATATTTAACTTTGCACAGATGTTTTCAAGGACAATGAGGTATATTATTAATTTTCCTGGGCAACAGTAAATCTTTGAAGGCATTTAAAAGGAAGATATTATATTATTAATGCGATATATAGGCAGTGCACTGAGAAGGCTCCGGGCGCCAATGACCATAGTTGTTGACGCGCCTTAAATAATAAAAATATATATATTTATAATTTCTCTGTGAAACAGGCCCACAAGGTGTATAGATGAGCCGGTCGTACAACCTTGGCGTGCAAACCAACTGGGGCGTGTGGTCGTTTGTTAATAACTTTCCCCTAACAGTTAGCAGTAGTGTGAGTGAGAGAAGCATCAGAAACTGGAGGACCTACACGGTTCATTAGAATTCAGAGGGGGGCCAAACCAGCAACAACAACAACAACAACAAACTGGTGTTCTCATCGGAGTGCTGTTTGCCACCATAACTTGACAGAAAGACTTTCTACTTACCGTCCTTCGCCCCGATATCACTATCCGGCTTTATACCCGGATCTAGCCTAGCTATCTATTTATCTACTGTTCGGGTCGGGGTCAGATGTCTCTGTTTGGATTCAATATCTCTCTTTCTATAAATCCCCCCCCCCCATATGTCTATAATAACACAAATATATCTATCTAATGACATCTATATTAAAATTAATATCATAAACTACAACGACTGATTGTATGTATGAGGGAGGTTATAGTATTGTTTATTGAATGATTAATGTTATCAGTCAGAATTGTTAAACCGGAAATGCTATTATATTGACGTGAAATGGTTTAACGGTTTATTTAGTTTTTATGATTTTCTTGTAAACACCTACAACAATTTTCTTTAAACTGTCTACCAACACACATACGCACACAAAAGACATACAAAATATAGGCCTATCACTTTTTGGAAAAAAATTATTTTACGTGTTTCTGAGGAATTTGAAATTATAATATAACTAAGAAAAATAAGTGAATCACTAGGATAGACATCCCACTATAATGCAACAGTGTAAATGTACAAAGTAAAATAAAAGTAATGCGTATTCCTTTTTTAGGTAAGCTTATCACGGTCTAACTATCAAATTAGGTGACGACGTCCAACATGGAAAATTTAATAGTTATAGAAAGGGTCTCGGAACTAGGGACATCCTGAAGTTACAAGTCCATAACCACTCTACCAAAAACCACTCTCCAAATGACATGGACCCTTGGATATAATCATAAAGTGTCGATGTTTTTTGTGTCCCTGGAGTTCATATGACGAGGCGCAAGTACTGAGTGATTCAACGGGTCAAGATAAATGTTCAGGAAATTAAATATTTAGTAATAATCTGTTGTGAAACACTCACACAACTGTAATTCTACACAGTTATATATGACAAACTTTCTTCAACCTTATAATTCTAGATATTTAATTAATTGTCTTCATCAATGTTATGCCAATTAGAGAATGTAAATTTTCCGGAAAGCTTAACCGGAAACCCTCTTTAAATGAACTTCCTCAGAAAGAAGTTCCAAACAAAATTGATAGATATCTATATTCCAAATTTTAGTTGATTTACCAAATCTGATTAAATCCATCAATATTTTTATGGAGAAAATCGCAAAAAAAAATTGAAAAAAAAAAAACTGTTCAGTAAAAACGCATTTTCGATTTTCTTCAAACTCGGAAATTTAGGTAACATATTTAATTTTTTTTTTTGTAATTTTTACTTTCTCTAATTCCTAGTAAGAGGAAGTATTGTAATCGTGTCAAATTTTCGATATCGAGTTTTCACCGGAAATATCCGTTTTGAAGTCTCCTGAGTCCAAAAAAGTGGTTTTTAGCAAATGGTCTGTGTGTGTGTGTATGTGAACAGCATAGCTCAAAAACGAAAAATCGTAGAAAGTTCAAACTTGATATTCCGTCTAGGTATCATCATGGGACCCGACAGTGGGTCATCTGTTAAAATTCCTCAACCGGAAGTACCAATTTTACTTGTTGTTTTTTTTACGTTTTTGCAATTTTCTCAAAAATCGCTCCAACGATTTTCTTCAAACTTTCTATATCAACTACACATACTAACAGCTACAACTTTTATTTGAAACATTTCTCTGGGAAAATTCATTTAAGGGCACTTATGGGGGAGGGGTGGGGATAGGTTTTCATCTAAAGTGGTATCATAGTTGATTATACAATTCTGTCATCCAAACAAAATTAATTAGAAATAAATAGATGGCCTAAATTCCAAGTTTTAAGAAAATTTGTTAGCCGGAAGTGCGCTCTTACTGAACAGTTTTTTTCAGTTTTCGACAAATCTCGTATATTTGGTACCATTCTATAACTTTTGTCATTATAATTTTGAGAACAGGAGTAGAGAAAAGTTGTTGAGTGTTTCACACCAGATTTTTTTTTTTTAATTTAAGGCACGTCTGTAGTTATTGGCGTCCGCAGTGTTGTCAGTGCGCTGGCGGCCTCCGGGCAGTTTTATCCCGTTATAGACAACACTGACTATCACCGGGCAGTGAGCTGTAGAGGCTCCTAAAAATAAAAAAATCTAAGGGCAGCTCAGCTGGAGCACTCCACCAACCGGGACCTACGCGTGGGATTCCAGTACGCTAACCACTGAGCTAATCCCTACCCTTTTAATTCTAATTAATATTATTTAAATTTAATATTATTTAGGAAGTTATAATAAACTAAAATAGCACTTCAGAAGAAAATAAAAGCCACTCATTCCCCCTTAAATGAAATTTCTCGGATAAATGTTTCAAATAAAAGTTGTTGCTCTTAATTTGGTTAATTGATATACCAAGATCACTTTGTGATTCCTTCTTTAGGTTCGAAGGTAACCTACGCTTGTCGTAAAAGCCGACTAAAGGCGCAACTGTCTGTTGACCTAAAAATAACCTTGTCCTATCTATTCCATTCCTTTTACTCCCGGATCCCTCCTCCTTTTTCCTTTCTGAATTCTTACAATTCCATGGGTAGGTGAAATTCATTAGCTGTGGTGAAAGCGGCTCACCTAGGGGAAGGTAATCCTAAAATCAAAACCCTGGTCCTCTAGGATGGGCGATATTGCGCTAAGCCAGCTCCCCGACTAACACACACACACACACACACACACACACACACAAAATGCAAAAAGACTAAACACAAAGAAAAAAAAAGCTAGAAGTAGTTTGGCCAGGAAAACCTCAATTTGGGGAAAATCCTGAAGAAAAAAGAAATCTACCAAATTTTAAAAAAACCTGGTGGCACCGCCCAAAAAAAATGTGAAAAATCCAATCAGTGAAGTGATAGTTCCATTGAGTAATTTGGAGCTGTGCTGTTCCACCTACCTACATACAAACACACACGCTCACAAGATTTTCTAAAAATCACTAACTTTTTCGGCTCAGGGGGACCACAATATGTGTACTTCAAGTATAGATTTTTTTTTTTTTAAAAGAAAATAGTCTGTGTTTGTAGAATGCGCGTGCATGCATGTGTGTATTTATTAATATAAACAGCATAGCTCACATTGCAGACAGTCCAAACTTGTATTTCGTAAGACCAAGCTATCTGGCTAAATTCCTCCTCAATCGGAAACACAAATTTACTGAACAACTTTTTCATTTTTTTTTTTGTTTTGCGATTTTCTCGAAAATGGCCTCAAAGATTGTCTTTAAACACTATATGCATATACAATATATATGTCATTACATATACAATCTATGACTTATTTGAAAAATTCATTTAAGAAGTTTTTGGGAAGGGATGGGGTTAGATTTTTCTCTAATGCACTATTTTTGTTTGTTATACGATTTTATCTTCAAAATAAATTAAATATTTTGCCCAAATTCAGAATTTGAAGAAAATCAGGTGACCGAAAGTGCGACCGTTAAAGCATAGTTTTATTTCTAACTGTCTATAATTTTATTTATTTAATTTAAGGCGTCTCAACATCTGCGGTCATTTGCGCCCGGAGCCTTCTCAGTGCACTGTCGGCCTCCGGACAGTGTTCTCTCGTTACAACAACTCTGTCCATCACTGGACGGACAGTGAGCAGTAGAGGCTCCTAGGAAGAGAAAATCTAAGGGTAGCACGACTGGATTTGAACCCCTGATCTCCGCGATGCTAGTCCAGCGCGCTACCCCTTCCCTATATAATTTGTTACTTCCTCTTACTCCTAGAGGAAGAAGAAGTATTGTGATCGTGCCAAATTTTCGATATAGAGTTCACCGGAAATATCAGTTTTGAGGTTCCCCGAGTCCAAAAAAGTGGTTTTTAGCAAATGGTGTATGTGTATGTATGTATGTGAACAACATCCAACATAGCTCAAAAAAGAAAAAAACGCAGAAAGTTCAAACTTGATATTCCGTTTAGGTATCACCATGGGATCCGACAGTAGGTCAGCGGTCAAAATTCCTCAACCGGAAGAACCACTTTGCTAAATGGTTTGTTTCACTTTTTCTGCAATATTTTCCAAAATGGATTTTCTTTAAACTCGATGGACATATACAAAGATCTACAATTTTTATTTAAATCATTTTTCCGGAAAGTTGCATTTAAGGGCACTTTTAGGGGAGGGGTGGTTGGGTTCTCCTCTAAAGTGCTATTTCAGTTTATTACACAATTCTATCAGCTAAATAATATTAATTAGAATTAAATACGTTGTTGAAATTTCGAGTTTGGAAAAAAAAAGCGAATGATCGGAAGTGCGTTTTTACTAAAATCTATTTTTCAGTCTTTTGGTATTTTTTTACTTTCTTGCAATTTTCTCAAGAATGGCTCCGTCGATTTTCTTCAAACTGACTATATCAACTACACATACAAAGATCTACAACTTTTATTTAAAACATTTCTCTGGAAAAATTCATTTAAGGGCACTTCTGGGGGAGGGGTGGGGCGAGGTTTTCCTGTTAAGTGTTATCACTTATCACAGTTGATTATACAATTCTACCATCCAAACAAAATTAATTAGAAATAAATAAATGGCCAAAATTCCGAATTTCAAGAAAATAAGTAAACCGGAAGTGTATTTTTACTGAATTTTTTTTTCAGTTTTCGACGAACTCCAACGAATTTCATCAAATTTAGTATAACAAAACTATAAAATTTGTCAATTACAATTTTGAAAACTGGAATAAGTGAAAGTTGTGTGAGTGTTTCACACCAGATTTTTTTTTGTAGCTACGTAACTAGAAAAATCCAATTTACCAATTTTTTAGCCTTCAAAATTTTTTTTATTATTTCTTACAACGTATTCAACGTTTCGGCATTTTTTTTACGCCATTCTCAGGAGTAATATTATATAATGAAGTAAAGTACTGACATAAGCCTATATAATAGTATTAATGTTAATTATTTTCATTAGTAGTTGTAATCTCATCATTACTAATTGTTGAAATTATTACATTAATAATCTAATAAGTCAGTAATAATTATTGAGTATATTTGCTCATGTGTCATGTTTCTATTGATGAGAGCAATTAACATGGTTATTGATGAGAGCAATTAACATGGCTGATTTTAGGATGCTCCATAATTAATACGTACATAGTATAAAACTCCCTTTTGGCCTTCATTTATATAAACAATTTCTACAATAACTTCTACAAGCACAATAATTAAAAGTATTTTTAAACAAATGTACAAAGCACATGGCTACCTAACCTTTTTAAAAAAATTTGCATATCTAATTGAATAGAAAGCCATCTTAATTAAAATTACTGATCTTATCAATAGAAACCATGACGTTTGAGTGAATATACTCAATGACTTATTAGATTATTAATGTAATAATTTTAACAATTAATAATGATGAGATTATAACTACTAATGAAAATAATTAACATTAATACTGCTATACTGGCTTATATCAGTACTTACTTCATTATATAGAACATGTTCGGTAGTACATGGGTAGAGATACTGAGAGATAGCCTTAGTTCGGGCCATATCCCTCGGGCTTGGAGAGTTAGTAGGGTCGCGTTCATTCCCAAACCGGGAAAGTTGGACTATTTAGACCCTAAAGCTTATAGGCCAATCAGCCTGGCGTCCTTCATGTTGAAGGGCTTAGAGAGGCTGGTGGACCTTTTCTTAATGGAGGATTGCGATATAAAGAGTACCTTCCATGGGAATCAGCATGCCTATTTGGCGGGAAGGTCAACGGAGACTGCGCTCCATAATTTGGTGGGGAAAATTGAACGTACGTTGGAGTCTAAAGAGTACGCGCTGGGATGCTTCTTCGATATTGAGGGGGCTTTCGACAGCGTGGCCCATGATAGGATCAGAGTGTTATTGGAGGAGAGGGGCGTGAATGAGACCCTGGTTAGATGGATAGGCAACCTCCTAACTTCGAGGATTGTCTATTCTCGTTTGGGAGTTGCGGAGAGAAGGGTGAAAGCCAGTAGGGGCTTTCCCCAAGGTGGGAGTTTGTCACCTCACTTGTGGTGCCTCATCGTTGATGAGCTACTTTGGGAGATGAACCGTAGGGGATTTTACCTGCAGATGTATTCCGATGATGGGGTAATCTTAATCACAGGGAAGCATCTGAGTGTGGTGAGTGACTTGATGCAGTCGGCGTTATCTTACGTGGAGCAGTGGTGTAGGAACTATGGCTTGTCCGTTAACCCGGACAAAAGTTCTTTAGTTCTATTTACTAGGAAGAGGAAATTGGAAGGGTTTAGGAGACCTAGGCTCTTCGGTAAGGAATTGCAAATTAGCAATGAGGTTAAATATTTGGGGGTCCTCATCAACAATAAGTTGAATTGGCGGGCCCACATTGAGCATGTCTGTGAGAAGGGGCAGAAGGTTTTCTGGCAGTGTAGGAGATTAGCGGGTAAGACCTGGGGAGTTAATCCCCGAGGTGTCCATTGGATTTATGAAAAGTTGGTGAAGCCAAGGATGCTGTATGCAGCTGTGGTGTGGTGGTCTGGCTCCTTGGTGGGGAGGAATAGCAAAAAGCTGTTGGGAGTACAGCGTACGGCCTGTTTGGCTATTACTGGCGCGATGAGAACGACACCGACGGTGGCATTAGAGATGCTGCTGGGGCTAATCCCCCTTCAGTATGTGGTAGTGGGAGAGGCAATGAAAGGGTACCTCAGAATGAGGTGCAAGGGAGAATGGGTGAGAACCTTCCGGGGGGATCACACTAGGATTGAGGACAAAATTTGGCGAGTAAACCGATTCTTGCTATCCAAACTTGATGAGACGAGCAAGAAATGGGGATTTGAGAGAGATTATGAGATTACGATTGGCAGTATAGGAGATGATAACCTTACGAGGCCAACGGAGTCGGGCAGCGGCATTATTCGTTGCTATTCAGATGGCTCTAGGCAGGAGGGTACTGGCCTGTCGGGGGCGGGAGCCTGGTTTCAGGAACTGGATAAAGAGAGTTCGGTGGCCTTGGGTGGCTTGGCCACTGTTTTTCAGTCTGAGGTGGTGGGCATCATTGAATGCTGCCACCTGGTGGGGGAGTGGCAGGGAGAGTTCAAGGAAGTGCGGATTTTCTCGAACAGCCAAGCCGCACTAAGGGCTTTGAGTAAGCCTTGGTGGAGTTCGAAATTAGTGGGAGAATGTCGGAGAAGCTCAACGCTTTGGCTCGGAGGGGTAAGGTGCATCTCTATTGGATACCCGGACATGCGGGAATAGAGGGCAATGAGAGGGCGGATGGCTGGCCAGGGAGGGATCATCATTACCATTTTGTGGTCCTGAACCAG
Source organism: Triatoma infestans (assembly GCA_011037195.1). Lineage (NCBI taxonomy): Eukaryota > Metazoa > Arthropoda > Insecta > Hemiptera > Reduviidae > Triatoma > Triatoma infestans. Next base: position 125,536 of record JAAEAF010000481.1, read on the forward strand.
CCCTGGCCGTTACAAAGACGTTTCGCGACAAACAGATTAGACTTTGGGAGACGAGAGCTTTGGAGAAATGCTGGGGGGACACGCAGGGGTGCCTCCAAGCTAAAAGATTTATAAAGGCAGGTAAGCAGAGAATTTCGGAGTATCTCCTGTCTCTTAGTAGGACGGGTTTGAGGACCTTGGTAGGAATAGTGACTGGACACACTTGGGTGTCCAGCCACTTGTTTAACATAGGAAAGACGCGGATTCCCATTTGTCAGAACTGTGATGACGGAGTTAGGGAAACGGTGTATCACTACTTATGTCAGTGTCCCCGTTTCGCTGGAACTAGGTTTCGTATATTTGGGAGGACACCACTCTCGCAGGATTGTCTAGGCGAGTTGGAGTTTAGGGATATCTTGAGATATTGTAGATTAACCGGCAAGTTACCGGGGGAGACTAATTAAGGGGTTACGGGGGGTATCGGGGGGATAAGAGCCATATAGGCTTAGGTCCCGCGCCTTTGGGCACCCGTTTCCGATAATAATAATACTTCATTATATAATATTACTCTTAAGAATGGCGAACAAAAAAAACGCCGAAATATTGTAAGAAATAATAATGAAAAAATTTCAGAAGGCTAAAAAAATGCATTTTTTTAGGCTACCTAGCTAGAAAAAATCTGGTGTGAAACACTCACACAACTTTCTCTTACTCCTGTTCTCAAAATTATAATTGACAAATGTTATAGTTTGTGTACCAAATAGAACGAAATTCGTCGAAAACTGAAAAAGCTGTTCAGTATAAGTGCACTTCAGGCTTACAATTTTCTTAAAACTTGGAATTTTGGCCATCTGTTTATTTCTAATTTTGTTTGGATGATAGAATTGTATAATCAACTATGATACTACTTTAGGGGAAGCTGCAACCCCACCCCTCCCCTAAAACTGCCCTTACATGAATTTTTCCAGAGAAATGTCTTAAATAAAAGATGTAGATCATTGCATTATTATTTTGTACACGAAGTTTCAAGAAAATCGACGGAGCCATTTTTGAGAAAATCACGAAAAAATGAAAAAATCATTTAGTAAAGTTAAACACACTTCCGGTTATCCGATTTTTTTTAAACTCGGAATTTCAACAACATATTTAATTCTAATTAACATTATTTAGATGATAGAATTGTCTAATAAACTGAAATAGCACTTTAGATAGAAACCTAACACCACCCCTCCCCTAGAAGTGCCCTTAAATAATTTTCCTGGAAAAATGATTCATATAAAAGTTGTAGCTCTTTGTATGTGTAGTTGATATAGCAAGTTTAAAGAAAATCGTCGGAGCCTTTTTTGAGAAAATCGCAAAAACGTAAAAAAACAACTAGTAAAGTGGTATTTCCGGTTGAGGAATTTTGGCAGATAACGTACCGTCAGATCTCATGGTGATATCTAAACGTAAATATAGTTTCAACTCTCAACGGTTTTTCGTTTTTACTGTTCACACAGACACACACGCACAGACCATTTGCTAGAAACCACTTTTTTGGACTCAGGGGACCTCAAAACGGATATTTCCGGTGAAACCTCAAAATCGAAAATGTGGCACGATTACAATACTTCCTCTTACTGGGAGTAAGAGAAAGTAAAAAAATAAAATATATTCAATATATACGAGTACAAGTAGCCTATAAACTACAAAATCATTTTCAATTATTTTCTGCCAATTTCTCCATGAAGACACCTTCGGGTTTCCTTAAACTTAGTATATTTACTATACATACGAAGGAGATATGTCACATTTTGTTTGCACGTTTTTTCGAGAATATTTGTTATTGAAGGAGTTCTCGGCGGCGCTGGGGAGCGTCAAGATTCCCTCAAAAAAAATTTTACGTTTTATTTAGTTTAGATTAACATTGATGATAATTAAAACATTTTGTAAAAATTATACGTTTGATGAAAATCTGTCAATTATAATTTTATAACCAATTTTTTACTTTCTCTTTACTCCTAGTAAGAGGAAGTATTGTCCTAATAATCGTGTCAAATTTTCGATATTGAGTTTTCACCGGAAATATCCGTTTTGAGGTTCCATGAGTCCAAAAAAGTGGTTTTTGAAAAATATGGAAGTGTGTGTGTCTGTATATATATATATGAACAATTTAGCTCAAAAACGAAAAACCGTAAAAAGTTGAAACTTGATATTCCGTTGAGGTAATCACCATGGGATATGACAGTATGTTATCTATCAAAAATTCCTCAACCGGAACTATACCACTTTACTAGTTTTTATTTTTTTATTTTTTTTGCGATTTTCTTAAAAATGGCTCCAACGATTTTCTTGAAACTTGGTACATCAACTATACAAACAAAGAGCTACAACTTTTATTTGAAACATTTCTCCGGAAAAATTCAGTGAAGGGTACGGCTATTTCAGTTTATTAAACAATACTGCCATCTAAATAATGTTAAAAACAATTAAATATGTTGTTGAAATTCCGAGTTTGAAAAAAAACAACATCGGATGACCGGAAGTGCGTTAACTTTACCCACTTTACTAAATGATTTTTTTTCACTTTTTCGCTATTTTCTCAAAAATGGCTCGGATAATTTTCTTGGAACTTCTTATATATAAACTACACATACAAAGAGCTACAATTTTTATTTAAAACATTTCTCTGTGGGAAATTCATTTAAGAGCACTTTTAGGGGAGGTGGAGGGGGTTATTTTTTTCTCTAAATTGTGTAATGACATGGCAAGGTCATAGCAATGTCAAACTTTCACAACACATAACAAAAGAAAGAATAATTTATAACTAGTGGCCTAGCTGGCCGCTGTCTTCAAGATAAGGCCGCGGCCAAACAAACAAAAACCAAGGGTCAATACTTTACATCACAGCAAGCACCGATAAGCTGGCCACTGATCTAAATCGCTGGTCACCGAACTAACCAAGGTCGCACAAGGTCGCACACTAGGACAGATGTCTTGGTGTGAGTGTTGCTAACACTGATATAAACTTCACCCCATTGGAAGAGGGGATGATTAGACCTCAGTACGTCTTCAAGATCATTATACGAGCAGCAGTTCCGCGTCCCTTTACAGTTTTTATTTATACTTATTTCCTTAGTTGTGAATCTTAGTTTATTTATTTTAATCATTCTAAATTATTAGTTATTTATCTCCTATTTATTTCTAAGTATTTCTTGTTAATAGTTACCATCACTCACGTTTAAATTATTGTACAAATACAATCTATTTTTATAAATTCAGTGTTAATAATTCGAGCATTAACTTCTAAAAATCTCTAAACTAACTTCCGCCCTCTTCAAGACATCTACTACATATAATAGGAATCACGATAAACGATTCCACTACAAGTGCTATCATAATTGATTATACAATTCTATTATCCAAACAAAATTAATTAGAAATAAATAGTGGGTCTAATTTCCGAATTTCAAGAAAATTAGTAAACTGGAAGTAAGCTTTTACTGAACAGTTTTTTTTTTTCCAATTTTCGACGAATTTCATTAAATTTGTTACACCAACTACAAAATTTGTCAATTATAATTTTGAGAACTGGAGTAAGAGAAATTTTGTGAGTGTTTCACATCAGATTTTTTTTTTCTACCTTACATAAATCCATATTTACACAAGCAGGTGTATATGAGGATTTGTTGTTGTTGATTTCCCGTGTCAGTATGTGTCTCTTTTTGAGTTTATCCTCGATCGTATTAACCCATCACATTAGCGAACGTAGTCATTGCAGAGCTTAAGTATTGATTGTAACTACCTACGCAAAATAAATGCCACTGCTAAATAATATGCTTTTAATCTTAATCTTTAGTTAATGTCATTGACCCCCCCGCGCTTCAAATGTTAAATTCGTCAGCCGACTTACATATTTATTAAACTAAATTTAAACTACTAATGAATGGGGTGGGTGGAATCATTTTAATATCAGACTTTATATAAAGAAATGTTATATCAAATAATATAAATGTTTTAATGGAAATATTTCAATTTATATGTAATAAAATGGATGTATATATGTATACATAAGGCTTAAAATTTAAAAACTTTTTTTTTCTATGTCAGATCAGCGCAATATCCAATATATGACGGAGTTTTATAGAGTTTAAAGCAGTGCGATAACACTGGCCAGTTACAATATGGGGTATCCGGGAGTATAAACCTTGCCTGACCTTTGACCTCTACCTCTTCTATGGCCGAGGTTAAAGGGCGACAAGGCCGTTTTCAATATATTACGTTCATTATTTATTTTTCAATTTAGCCAAACCACTTTATTAAATAATATATCAAGAATAAAACTAATTTTAATAGATAATAAAAAAGAAAAGTGTTAACTTTATTTTGCTTACAGAATTTAACTAAATAGCTTTACAAAAAAAAAAATGACCAATTATTCTTTATAAGAATTATAAATATTGGGAATATCAGAGTGCAAAACAATTTCTGAGTATACACCCAGAATATTATGGAAAAATTATATCAATAATGGAAAGCAATAAAAAAATCTGGTGTGAAACACTCACACAACTTTCTCTTACTCCTGTTCTCAAAATTATAATTGACAAATGATATACAGTTTGTATACCAAATATAACGAAATTCGTCGAAAAGTGACAAAACGTTTCAGTAAATGCGCACTTCCGGTTTACTAATTTTCTTAAATCTTGGAATTTTGGCCATCTATTTATTTCTAATTAATTTTGTTTGGATGATAGAATTAACTATGATACCACTTTAGAGGAAGCTGTAACCTTAACCCTTTCCTAAAAGCACCCTTAAATGAATTTTCCCAGAGAAATGTTTTAAATAAAAGATGTAGAGATGTAGATCTTCGCATGTTTAGTTTATATAACAAGTTTCAAGAAAATGGTCGGAGCCATTTTTGAGAAAATAGCGAAAAAGTGAAAAAAAAAAAAAAAAAAAAATCATTCAGTAAAGTGTTAAAATGTCATTCCTACAGGGTTAGGTTGCCTTCTAGGGAAGATTGGTTAACCCTGGGTCCGTCTGGTGTGATTCCTGAGAATTATCTCCGATGCTACACGGACGGTTCCAGGATGGATGGTAGGTCTGGGGCTGCCGTCTATTTTGAGACGGGAGATCATTTGGTAGCGCCTCTTGGTGAGTGGGCCACCGTTTTCCAGGCTGAGGTTTATGCAATTCTTTGCTGTATTTTGGATGAGAGGGTGCGTAACACTAATTTAAAAGGTGTTTGTATCTGCTCGGATAGCCAGGCTGCGTTGAAGGCGCTTAATTCATGTGTCTTCACTTCCAGATTGGTGTTGGAATGTTCTAGAAGACTGGAAGATCTTTCTTCATTAAAGGATGTGCTTCTGGTCTGGGTTCCAGGTCATATGGGAATTTTTGGGAATGAGGAGGTGGATAGGTTTGCCAAATTAGGTGCCTCTCTCCCTTTCATTGGTCCAGAGCCTGCTGTTGGTGTGTCTTCTGACACATGTTTGTCGGGCTTTCAGACGTGGATGACCTCACAGCACTCATCCTTATGGATGAGTGCAGTGGGTTGTCGGCAGTCTAAAATGCTCATTGGGGGCCCGGACGGAGCTTTGAGTAGTGGGGTCCGATGTCTTTCACGGACCTCCCTCAGGTATCTGGTTGGATTCCTCACTGGGCATTGTGGTTTAAGGAGACATCTCTATATAATGGGACTTGTGCCTGACCCTTTTTGTAGAGTTTGTGAAACTGAGGAGGAAACACCCATGCATTTGATGACGAATTGTTTGGGTTGTGAGGAGATTAGGTTTAGGACCTTCGGCCGGAATAGGATGTCGGTAGAGGATCTTAAGCTGTGTCCTTTTAAGGTTTTGGTCCGATTTGTTCGGTCTGTTGTGAAACTTAGATGGTTAAAACCTGGTCCTGGATTTTCATTCTAGTCCCAGTGGTAGGTATTCTTTAGGGGCAGCTATATGGGCCCGAGGTGGCTTTGGATAGTTAGGGTTTACTTCCCTCCCCTTTTGGGAATAATAATAAAGTGTTAAAATAAACGCACTTCCGGTTATCCGATTTTTCAAACTCGAAATTTCAACCAAATATTTAATTCTAATTAACATTATTTAGATGACAGAATTGTTAAATAAATTGAAATAGCACTTTAGATGAAAACCTAACCCCACCAGCCCTCCCCCAGAAGTGCCGTTAAATGAATTTTCCCGGAGAAATGTTTCAAATAAAAGTTGTAGCTCTTTGTATGTGTAGTTGATTTACTAAGTTTAAGAGAAAATCGTCGGAGCCATTTTTTTAGAAAATCGCAAGAAAGTAAAAAAAACCTAACTAGTAAAGTGGTACTTCCGGTTGAGGAATTTTGACAGATAACGTACCGTCAGATCTCATGGTGATATCTAAACGTAAATATAGTTTCAACTCTCAACGGTTTTTCGTTTTTGCTGTTCACACAGACACACACACACAGACCATTTGCTAGAAACCACTTTTTTGGACACAGGGGACTTCAAAACGGATATTTCCGGTAAAAACTCGATATCGAAAATTTGACACGATTACAATACTTCCTCTTACTAGCAGTAAGAGAAAGTAAAAAGGACTATTATTCTTCATAACAATTATAAATATTTGGAATATCAGAGTGTAAAACAATTGTTGAGTATACACCCAGAATATTATGGAAAACTCATCGATAATGGAAGGCAATAAAAAAAATCTACGAATAGGAAAATTTATACGATTTTCTCTCACTATACAGCTGTACATAGTTACAGTAGACTAAGTTGCTGTAAAGTTAGGAAATTTTTCTAAATGTTTTAGCTGACTTCAATAATAAAGTTTTGTGGTGGTCAATCGCATTCAGCAAAGTAGTACTTCCGGTTGATCAATTTTTTTTAACTAAACCTTACTGAAAGATTTTCCCTGATTAGATTACATAATACAGTGAACTTACTACGTTTTTGTTTTTTTTTTAAATTATATCTCCCACACATAACACACCGATATTTAAGTTTTCTCCCGAAATATCCGTTTTGAGGACCCCTGAGTCCAAAAAAGTGGTTTTTAGAAAATGGTCTGCGCGTGTGCACGTGTGTGTATGTATATGAACAGCATAGCTCAAAAACGAAAAATCGTACAAAGTGCCCATCTTGATATTCCGTTTAGGTGTCACCATGGGATCTGACAGTAGGTTATTTATCTGTCAAAATTCCTCAACCGGAACTATACCACTTTAGTTCTTTTTGTTTTTACTTTTTTTGCGATTTTCATAAAAAAAAAATGGCTTCAACGTTTTTCTTGAAACTTGGTATAGCAACTACACATACAAACACAGCTACAACATTTACTTAAAACATTTCTCTGGGAAAATTCATTTATGGGCACTTTTGGGAGAGGAGTGGTGTTAGGTTTTCCTCTAAAGTGCTGTTGTATAAGTTTACTATACAATTCTGTCATCTAAATAATATTAATTAGAATTAAATATGTTGTTGAAATTCCGAATCTGAAAAAAATCGGATGACTGAAAGTGCGTTTTTACTAAAAAGTATTTTTTCGGTTTTCTGTTATTTTCTCTAAAACGACTTCAACTATTTCCATATAAACATGGAATGCGAAGTATACAAATAATAATCTACAAATTTTATTTGAAAAAACTTCTTCTGGTAAAGTCATTTAAGGAGGCTTTTGAGAGAGAGAGGGGAGGTGTTATATTTTATCTCTCTAATGTACTATCATTGTTGATTTTTTACAATACTACATCCAAACAAAAATTAATTAGAAATAAATAGATTGCCAAAAATTCCGAGCTTAAAGAAAATTAGTAAACCGGAAGTGCATTTTTACTGAACAGTTTTTTTTGCAATTTTCTTCATAAAAACACCCGACGAATTTCATTAAATTTAGTATACCAACTATAAAATTTATCAATCAGAAATCTTGAATATGTAGTGGAATCGTTTATTGTGATTCCTGAGGTATGTAGTAGATGTCCTGAAGAGGGCGGAAGAGATTTTTGGAAGTTACTATATTCGAAATAGACTATATTTTTACAGTAATTTAAATGTGAGAAATGGTAACTATTAACATGAAATACTTAGATAATTTAAAGTTAAAATAACAATTAATTTAAGATGATTAAAATAAATAAACTAAGATGCACAATTATGAAAATAAGTATAAGTAAAACCTGTATAGGGACGCGGAACTGCTGCTCGTATAACGATGTACTCGTATATAATAATCTAACGACGTACTTGTATATAATAATCATCCCCTCTTCCAGTGGGGCAAAGTTTATATTAGTGTCAGCAACACTCACACCAAGACATCTCTCCCAGTGTGCGACCTTGGTTAGTTCGGTTACCAGTGATTTAGGTTAGTGGCCAGCTTTATCGGTGCTTGCTTTGATGTAAAGTATTGACCCTTGTATTGAAAAGGGTTTCGTTTGTTTGACCGCGGCCACTAGTTATAAATTAATCCTTTACTCCTGCCATCCTTTGTAAAGATAGCAGCTGGCTGGAACCACTTTGTCATTGCTATGACTTTGATACCACTTTGACATTGCTATGTCATTACAAATACTGAAGTATGGGAAAGTTGTGTGAGTGTTTCACACTAGATTTTTTTTTTTTTTTTTTTTTTTTTTAAATTTCAATCTAATACTTTACTGGCCAGTATTAAACATTTTAAAGATATAGGGCTAAATAAGGCGGAAAGTTACATACTGGCTGAAGTATCCAAATCCACTGATGCCAATCCGTACTGGTATCCAATCCATACTGGTTGATGGATTGTTGTCAATGTATGAAAGGACGAGGTCTATCTATTACTAAAGTATTTAATCAAAAAGTAACGATTAAATGAGAGATAACCTCCAAACATGTATTACCAGCGACGACAATTGCAACATCTTTTTTATAACAATAGGCAAAGCAACAAAGAAAGAATTCCATTAAGCAAGTCTACGAGTATATATTTTATAAACTATTTTATTAAAAAAAAAGTCTATAGAGGTGAATGATACCGGTTTGTCAACATTAAAGGAATTAGAACAATCTATAATTTAGCTGGTTTGTAATTAAATACGTTACTTTCCAATCACCAGTGGATAACCAATGGAGATAAAGGATAACGGAAATATATCAGAAAAATAAAATAAATAATAAACGAACAAAAATCAATGTAACAGTTTTCTATTATTCATTCAATTTAACCTTGAGTTCCACAGGAAATAATATTTCATTCAATTATAATACCATCGATGCAGTTATTTATTAAAAAAAAAAATTAAATAAAAAAAAAAAAAATTAGAGAAAGTAAAAAGAAATATGGCGTCTCATAGTTATTTTACACACAAATTTTGTGCAATCATCAAAATTTTACTGATGAAGCCTTCAATATTACACAGAGGGGAAAAACCTATGCTATAAATTATAATGAAATGACATTTCGAGAGAAGCATGAAGAAATCCAGCCAGCACTTCCTAACGATCGTCCTAAGAACAATTTTTTTTTTTTCGACAAAACTTTGAAAAAAAAATTGTTGTCCTATTTATTTTGGGTATTCAAATAAACTTACTGATGTCATCGGATTTAATCGTAGATGAAAAAAAAAAAAACATTTAGTAAAATCGCATTCCTGGTCATCTGATAATCTTCAATTACGAAATTTCAACAACACCACCTTAATTCATTAGAAGTATATTGAAGCATATTGAAACCGTGAATACTCAATCAAAATCAATTTTTGCAAGAATAATATTTAAAAAAAAAAAAAAAATCTGGTGTGAAATACTCACACAACTTTCTCTTAATCCAGTTCTCAAAATTATAATTGACAAACTTCCGAACTTCCGGTTTACTAATTTTCTTGAAAGTCGGTATTTTTGGCCACCTATTTATTTCTAATTAATTTTGTTTGGATGATAGAATTGTACAATCAACTAGGGTAGCACTTTAAAGAAAAAGAATAACCCCCCTCCTCCAAAAGTGCTCTTAAATGAATTTTCACAGAGAAATGTTTTTAAATAAAAGTTGTAGATCTTTATATGTGTAGTTTATATATGAAGTTTCAAGAAAATTGTCCGAGCAATTTTTGAGAAAATCACAAAAAAAAAAAAAAAAAAAAAATCATTTAGTTAAGTGGTAACGTAAACGCACTTCCTTCCGGTCATCCGATTTTTTTTTTTCGAACTCGGAATTTCAACAACACATTTAATTCTAATTAACATTATTTAGATGATAGGATTGTATAATAAACTGAAATAGCAATTTAGAGGAAAAAAAATCTAACCCCACTCCTCCCCTAAAAGTGCCATTAAATAAATTTTTCCAGAGAAATGTTTTAGATAAAAGTTGAGATCTTTGTATGTTTGTTTAGTTGATATACAAAGTTTGAAGAAAAATCGTCGTCGCCATTTTTGAGAAAGTCGCGAAAAAGTAAAAAAAAAAAATCATTTAGTCAAGTGGTACTTCCGGTTGAGGAATTTTGACACATAACTTACTGTTAGATCCCATGGTGATACCTAAACGAAATATCAAGTTTGAACTTTCTGCAATTCTTCGTTTTTGAGCTATGCTGTTGACATACACACAAACATACAACAGACTATTTTCTAAAAACCATATTTTCAAAAAGCTGAAAAATTCATTCAGTTCACGTGATACTTCCGGTTGAGGAATTTTGGCGCGCAGATAACTTCTTGTTGAATCCCTCCATGGTGATATCCAAACAGAATGTGAAGTTTAAACTTTCTACGATTTTTCATAATTGAGCTAAGCTGTTCATACATACACACACACATACAAACGCACAAAGAAGGAAAGGCCATTTTTTAAAAACCACTTTTTCTTACACAGGGGGGACCATGAAACATAATATTTCCGGTGACAACTCGATAAGGAAAATATGACACGATCTCAATACTTCCTGTTTATTAGGAGTAAAAGAGGAAGTAAAAACTGACGTGAAAGAGACGCGCATTCCCACTGCCGCAGTTAATATAAAATTATGTTTGACAAATTTGTCATTAAACTTGGCATTTTTCATTAACTGTTAACTTTCCTTTAACATAAAGTTAAGGAGGTATAATGTTGTTTTTCAGCACATGGCGGTTATTACAACGTAATTACATTTGAAATCTGACGTCACAGATTTCTCAGTACCTCCATAAAATAAATTCTTCAGAAAAATGTTGCAAATGAAAGTGTTACGTTTATACTGACACGGATTCTTTCAGAGTTAATTGTACCCATATGGATTAATATTAGACGCAATTAGCTCCTAAAGAATTAAACTAAAGAAACTCGGTGGAGAAAATTGGAAATATTATTTTCTAAAAATTAGAATAACTCAGGAACCTGTTCAAGTTGGGTGTTAAATTTTCGTTTAACCTATTTTTCAAATTTGGGATTTTTTGGGATTGTAGTAAAGCTTTGTTATTGTTCCTTAAAAAAACCTTAATACCCTTAGAAAAAACTTTACCATTGCTGGGAAAATATTTATAATGTATAATTGATAGGTCTACAAAATTGCCAAAAAAAAATGTTGAAACAGTTTTAGAACAAATTGCAAAATGATGAAAAAACTTACAAAGCAGAAGACTTCTGGTGGAGGGATTTTTGAGCGAAACTTCCTTGGAAGGACTAAGAAGTTTGAACTTATTCCAATTTTTCGTGGTGAGATGGTGTGACAGACACATGCAAACAACACACAATGCAAAGATGAGGGAAGAGATTAGCTCAGCGGTAGCACGCTGGACTAGCAATCTAGCAGTCCCGGGTTGGAATCCAGCCGTGCTGGGTAGCTAAGCACAACTTCCACCCATTGAGCTAAGCTGTTCATACATACGTACAAACACACAGACATATAAACGCACAATGAAGGAAAGGCCATTTTTTAAAAACCACTTTTTCTTACAAAGTGGACCATGAAACATAATATTTCCGGTGACAACTCGATAAGGAAAATATGACACGATCTCGCAATTAGTCTGGAAAGCATCAGAGAAAAACTTGAGGGTTAAGGTTTTAAGCTCTTCCTAGGAGCCTCTACAGCTCACGGTCCGGTAATGGGTTGTTGTCTGTAACGAGAGAAAAATGTCCAGAAGCCCAGCTGTGCACTGAGAAGGCTAAGGGCGCCAATGACCATAGATGTTGACGCGCCTTAAATTTAAAAAAAAACAAAACCAAAGATATAGAGACTGACATACTTTTAGCCGCACAGCTTAAGACTCAATAAACTACCAACCAATACACACCTCATTGATGGAAGAAGTTCGGGGCCAGTTGGCAGCTCTACGATATGATCATAACTTTCAAACTCATTGCGAAATTGACAGAAATGAAAGAGATGCTGATGAACTCGCTAAGGTGGCTTGGAGGTTGTGTTTTCGAGGCTTTGAAGATTTTTATATGAAGCTTCTTTATTGGAATGTCAACATAGTTGATCCATTATCAGAAACAAGTGTTTTGACGAAGGAATTTTTCCCCTGAGATAAAAGACTGACTTCAATCGTCTATCTACCCACTCTCCAAGAAACTGACAGCACACGTACTAGGGAGTAAGTACCTGCACCGTTTCAAGATGTCAGTAACACTGCGATGGTATAACATTCCAGAGTTGTTAACCACATTATCTATTGACCGCAGAAACTATGAGGCAGCAAGAATTATACTCATACAATGGATTTTAACAGCTGGAGGATGCTGGAAGCTGGAAAAGAGATTAAGAGATTTGCGAATTTCTTCATAAAATTGAATAGTATAAATGTATACGACTTTTAGATAGGATTAAATTTTTTTAATATTTATTTGTTCCAATATCTACTTTTGTTATTAGAGTTTGGAAGTTTACAATTTTTACCATCAATTATGTATTTCAATATTTTGTAAATAATTATTGTATTACTGATAATGCTATAGATATATCACGCGTCTAATATTGTATGGAACACGTGGAAAATAAAAGCCCCCTAGGGAGGGGTACTTCAAGGGGAAAACTTAAAAAAGAAAAAAAAAAAAACTATTCCGTTTCAAGATAGAAACGCCACCTGCTCCCCTCGTACTAGAAGACTATATTTTACATGTGCATTACAAAAACTGATTTTAACAAACTAATTTTTACTTTCTCTTACTCCTAGTTAGAGGAAGTATTGTAATCGTGCCAAATTTTCGATATCGAGGTTTTTCTTTTTTGTAGCTGATTTATTTGCTTATTTTCTCGCCATTTTGTTTATTATTATCCTATAATTTATTTCCTAATTATTCATATACTTCCTTATTCTCTTGTTTCTTACTACTTTACTTTATCATATTTATTTATTTATTTTATTATATTTTTAAACAAAATCATAAATACTTAAAATACTGTAATAATTCATAAATATCGCATATAATATGTTGTGGGTTGAATCTGCAGAGCAGGAAAGCATCAGAGAAACTTTCGATGATAGCCTGCTTCATTTTGTAGTCACCAGATTAATTTTGGGCGCTCGCCCATCATCAGTCATCCACTGATAGATCTCTTGATAAAATAGTGTGCAAGTCTGTGTTATCAAACTGTTTTATCAAAACATTCTGATGATAGGGGAACGCCAGAAACCGGTAGATGACCACAAAAATGAAACAGGTTTAAATAAATGGTTTCCCATTAGGATTACTCTTAAAGGGAAAAAAGGAAAAACATTCCTCTTGCACACACGTATACATTCGCTAAAAAGTTACTTTTTTTTTTCATACCAAATATGTATTTCCGATAAAAACTTATTTCTGTAAATTTGATACCGAACACAATAATTCCTCTTACAGAGTAAGAGAAAGTAATAATATAACTGAAGGCAATAACAATAAACATAGTACAATTTATGGCCTGAATAAAATGATACCTAAAAAAAAATTAAATATACAGAAGAAGTAAAAGAATTAGTAGAGAGGAAGAGATAAGTCATTAAGTAGTGGAATAAGAACATCAACAAATTGAAGATATTAGGAGGGAAAAAAATGTAGCTCGCAGCAAATGTTTTGAGTAAACAGATTAAGTAAAGAGAGCTGATGGCCTGTCAACCTGATAACCTAATTACTGTTATTATTATTATTATTATTATTATTATTATCATTTTATTTTCCCGTCTTAACTGGATATAAATAACACGCGTGTTATAAACAAACGGTATATTCACTAATAATTTAAAATTCTTCTCACTATACTTACACTGTTAAATATGGCGGCCTTCTGAAGTAAAATATATAATTCTTTTCTGGGGCGGATATTGGTGTAGTGGTTATGAGCATGGACTTGTAACTGAGAGATCGCCAGTTCGAGTCCCGCTTATTAACTGTTAAATTTTATATTCTTCAAAAAAATGTTAATAGTTAAATACATGCTTCCACCCCGATCCATGACACCTAAGTTTAGTAATTTGACATTAATTTTAAAATAGTCATTTAGGATTCACCCTGCAACCGAGCAGACCATTGGGGCTTTGAATCTGGGTACTTAATCAATCCTCTCAAATATACTGGTTGTGTATATATTGTGTGTGTTAGGTACTCAGTAATATCTGCTAGAAAAACTATTTGAAATCTCCATCATTATGGCGAATTAAATAATCTGTTTTAGACAAAATAATTACAAACATCTAGCTAAAAATGAACATAAAAGTTACACAAAATGCAAAAAAAAATCTTCTTTAAAATCGCAACGTTACAATGTTTAGTTAGGCTGGACATAAAAATAACGGTGGGGATTTTATTTGTATACCTGGAGCGGCCTAATATGGAGCATTCTATGTCAAAACTAAGAAAGCTTGTGCAAATTTAGTTTTAAACTAACTGACAAACCTATAATACCTCTCTAAAATAATTGTTTTCAAATAAAATTGAGACGTTTCTATTTGTGCAGCAAGCATTCCAAGTTTAAAGAAAACCGTTACAACCATTTTCGAGAAAATTAAAAAAAAAAAAATATCGGAGGATCTCAAAACATGTACTTCCGGTGAAAAATCAATTTCGAAAATCTGATTCGATCGCAATACTTCCTGTTTACTGGAAGTAAAATACTCAGTACCTACTCAAATTTTAGTACTTCGAGTACAATTTGCCAACTGTGCTAGTTATTAGCTAATGTTATAATTTAAAACTAAACACTCAAAAGTTCAAAACATTTTTTTATAAATCAGGCAATATATTAATCTAAAATTATGTTATTCTACAAGTCATGAAACTAAAATATGATTGGCTTACCTTACTATATTAGTACTGTTTAACATACAGAACTAATTTAATAAATATAATAATTATGGTAATAAATTACATGTTAATTCTAATGAATGACAAATATAAATAAGAGGGGGAGGGGAGTTGGGGAAGAAGAAAGGTGGGACGTTTAATATTAGGATTTGTATTATCGCAGGAGGAAAGTTCAAGGTAGGCAAACATCCGGCTAAGGTTACGCACTCCAAACAAATAACCTCCAATAAACCTTCCCATTCAGTTAAATAACTTAATATTATTACAACACGAAAATTCCCTCTTCTTAACGAAATGTGTTTTTTTTTTTAAGTTTTATTTACTAAGCTATTTTAGAAAAATAAATAAATTGTATATGTTTTTTTTTTTTGGCCATACTTCATTTCGGACATTATTCACATATATTTGCAGAAGAAGTTAGTAATGATTTATATAAGATTATTTAATAAAACATTCCTTTGGAAATTCTTAATGGGCTTTTTAAAGGAATAATACTAATTCTTAATGGGCTTATTAAAGGTATAATACTATACTATATAGGTTAATAAATAGAATTTGAAAAAAGATATAGAATTAGGGAAGTTTTATTTACACTTTTTATTCTAAGAATTCAAAAGCATTTTAAATCTCTTTTGGTCCAGGAATTATTGTAATAATAGGTAGATATAAATAATTGCAGGTTTTTGATATTTTATATTTTAAATTTGGATTTTTTTTTTTTGGGCCTTACCTTTATTTTAATGTAAAATAGTAATACTATATATTAAATTGAAGCTTTGCCTTAATAATTTATACTACAATTTAATTTATTCTTTAATTCTGTAAATTCTAATTGATTTAGAAAAGGACATAAAGCTATGTCCATTCATGGACGTGTTAGGGGAAAGGAATTTGGCCACTTTTTCAGGAATCATATAGGGCGCCTCTGTAGGTAACCCAGTCTGACACTGGGAAAAAATAAAGGAACTTCCAAATTCCCTCATACTTAAAACAGGTTCTGCAAAATAGTTAGTGTAACAACTTGGGTTTTGCGACCAAATAAGTAACTGTAGCTCCTTTTAAAATAAATAAGCATATATCATGACTGAAAGTCAGATCATTGATTCCTTAAACAACCCCAAAAACAACTTATACACTCATAATGAAAATTAGGAAAAAATTGCGGGAAGTTTACTTTTCTTGGATCATGGCACATCAGGGGAGGAGGTACCGAGAAGGGAGATCAGTTAGCTAAGGAGGCCACCAGATTTTCTTTCCCAGTAGCTAATAATTATCTATCTTTTTCCCCTCATATAAAGCTATTTTTATAATAAGAGTGTGGCTCTGTGTATAGAGTGGGCGGACACTTTAAAAGGTGCTTGCTTACAACTAAAGTGTTCTTCACAACTGTAACCGGTCGGTTTCATATATCATACATCAATTTAACTTACAAACTGACACAAATTATGAATGGACACGGCAGATTAACAACATATTTGCACCGATTTAAAACTATCCCTAACCCATTTTGCAAATGTATAGACAACACTAAACGATCCGTCGAACTTGTGCTACTTCATTGTCCTCTTCGTGACGTTAAAAAAATCCAAGTTAATAAGGAACCCGATACCTCCTGATAAACTTGGTCATCTGCTTCGTCCTAGCTTCAAGGAATCAGATCATTTCGTTGATTTTTTTTATTATGTAATATGTTTGTATTTTTGTCTTTTTGCTTTTAGATTACTTTGTTTTAAAATTATTATGTACCTCTATCTTGATTTGTGATAGTTTCGCTTGTATCTAGTCTTGCTTTGTTTGATAAATCTCTATTGTTATTTTAGCTATATATTCGACTTTTCTTTTTAATTAGGTATGTATTTAATGCATGTAATATAGAGCATAAAGTCCTTCTCAGTAGGGTACTTACTGGGACAAAAAATACACATATACATATTTTATACTTCAGAGACTCTATTTTATATCAAAAAACAGATACCTAAAGGGTGTGAATTTAGGTCAGGGTGGATTTAGCTTTATAACCAGCCCCCACTCTCTTTACACATCTTCGACTGGATATATCAAAACAAGGAAATTGCTTCCAGTTCCAGTATTAACCCTCAATGAACTCGTCAATGATTTTAAGAATTTTGTGGATATGACGGAAGAATAATGTTAAAGATAAGAAGGATAGCTAACATCATTTCTGCGCTTGATGATTTGATTTTTATGCACTGTAATTGAACCTTACTCCCTTCATACAACTAGAAAGTTTCTTTTCTATTAATCTTTTATTAATTGTAGATAATCTTGTTAGGAGTACTAATCCAGGATCTAGAAAAAGCACTCTAGATTTTCGTTCATACCCACCTTAATATCCCCACTTAATGTCCGAGTGTGAGGTGTCAGTTTTCGCTTTGCCGAAGCAAAAAAGTTTACTTCTTTCGCAATTTTACTAAAGCATAGTTGAAGAAGAGAATAAAAAAAAATTGCCTCATCGTCTTGATTATCTTGCGCCATTAAGAGTTTGCTTACATAATTGTTACAGCTTTGTAACCTTTCAAAACTTTTGAAAGTACTGGTCTTTCTAAGCAACAAGTGCTCACTTACAAGTTTCACAAAAGCTTATCTAGGATGGATTTCTATATCCTGACAACTGTGACTATCTCAATTGAAAGAATGTGTAGTAGAATGAAGGAAATGGAAAAAAAACAAGAATTAAATTAAATCTAAACACATATTCTTATAATTAAATGTGTATCAAGTTTTTAAAGAGATTGCTTAAGCTTAAAAGCTAATTAGTAAATAAACTTTAATCAAGTTAAGTCATGTATAATTTAATTTAAAAACCAAAAGAAATAAAGAAAAAAAATTAATTAGTTCTAATCTGTCGTTGTTTAATTGATTGTTAATGGGTCTAACAGATTGACCTTGATGATAACGTACAGACAAATTCTACCTGGTGATAAGCTGTTTCTATTACTACTGACTAATTTATTTACAAAATCTATTGTTTAATAGTTTCTATTTAATAGGGTTTAGAATAATTATTACCGAACCAATTTACCTAAAGATTTAAATTTAAAATGATAATATTTAATAGAAATATGGCCGACTGCTAGAAATTACACCGGCGGACGTATAATAAATAAATAATAATATTAAAAAACGAGTACAAATTCAAATCTAGATATATTTATATTTTGTATCCTTGATCAGGTCAAATTTCCAAAGTGAGTTAAGACAGGAAATACGAGGCATGTCCAGTAAGTAAGTGTACTGAGGCTCTCACGGCCGGAGGGATTTTGTTTTCGACATGTTGGCTACACTCTCGTGTAGCCTGATTCCTCCCCTCCGCAACGAGACCGGTTCGAGGTCAGTACGTTGAGAACTGTCGACGCGACAATACGTTTCGTGAAAAATGTCAATCCAATCTCCCGCCAAGTATGAAATATTCAAGGTCGGGCAAGAGTTTTTGAGACGCTACAAACTCCATGGAGATGAATTTCTCCGCTCCATCATTACTGGAGATGAAACTTGGGTTGCACACTACACACCTGAAACCAAAAGGCAGTCTCAACAGTGGCGTCACACCTCTTCACCCTCCGCCAAAAAGTTCAAAACCACAATTTCAGCCAAGAAAATCATGGCATCCGTGTTTTGTGACTGTCAAGGCATAATTTTAATTGAATATATGCCTCAAGGGGTGACCATCAACTCTGCAAGATACTGTGAGACCCTAAAAAAATTGCGGAGGACGATTCAGAACAAAAGGAGAGACTTGCTGACAAAGGGAGTCTGCCTGCTGCACGATAATGCCAGACCACACACGGCCAATGCCACGAAGGAACTGCTTGCCTCGTTTAAATGGGATGTCCTGAACCCATTTAAACGCATTCCCCTGACCTAGCACCTTCAGATTACTATCTCTTTTCCTCCCTGAAGCTGCACATGGGTGGAAAAAGGTTTTCAACCGACCAGGAGGTGAGGGGAGATGGAGAAGTGGACGAAGAGGTTGGCGGGAAACTACTTCGAGGAAGGCACCAAAAAATTAATACCCCGATTCACCACGTGCATTGAGAGGAATGGTGACTATGTCGAAAATAGCTTACATATGTACTAATATAACCAGGTAATTTTTTTGTTCAAATAAAAATTTTTGTAACCTACAAAAATTCAGTACACTTACTTACTGGACATGCCTCGTATATGCTTTAAAGTGCCCTAAATAGAAAAAAAAAAATTGTTGTATTGTTTGTTTGCGAAAAATGGCGAAAAATGACACATACAACCCTAGATTTGAATCGTGGGCACTCACATCAATAAACGAAAGTCTCTCCTTCAGGCTCAGGAATCAGACTAACTGTTCGAGCTTTAATGTTCTCGCTGGATAAGGGTGCACCATTCGCATCTTCTGCGATGGTTTGAAGATGAGGTCCGCAAATGGATAGCTCTAGATTCTCTAGAGAAGCATAGAAGCTCGACTAACGAGACGGCGCCCAAGAGCTCGTCTCAGAACTACTTGACTAGATAATGTTAAAAACCAAGTTCAAAAGCGTGGGATATTCTGCCCAACCTGAAGGTGAGAATCGTATTAGGTGGAGAGCCATCTGTCGCCGCCCTAACTTAACGGTAGAAGGGACGAAGGACTAACAGTAAGTAAGTAAGTAAGTAAGTAAGTGTTTGTGCGTGTGTGACAAAATATTTAAAAAGCAGAAAAATCTCAGTAAGTCATATGAGGTTATTACTGTGATGGATGCCAGAATTATAGAAATTATAACTATTTTATTTGAGAGAAAATATAACATTCGCTGGCAAAAAGTGTGTACACCCAGGTAGACGACTACAGTTACAGGAAGAGTTCATGAATCTTCTTAGCATTGTCTACCCCTTCTTCTCATAAGGGAAGATTTTTACTAACAAGAGAAGGCATTCTTTCGAACAAAAGGCATTCTGCTTTCAAACAAGAACAGTCTGAACAGAACACTTGCATCAGGAATCGTTCTCTTAAACCCAGCGCCAGTGATAGATATTAACATTTATTCTAGATTAGCAATTGATTTATTAAGCATATAAGTGTGATATTGTAAAGTTTAAATTCTTTTAGAGAATAATACAATTATTTTAAAAAAAGTGGTGCTCTCTTCATTATTACTAATACTTCTCTCTTAAACATATATATTCACAAGCCCTTTACTAAACCGCTCACGCCACAAACCACTACACTACAACACATTCACACCATGGATGCCAGAATATAGAAATTACATCTATTTTATTTGAGAGAAAATATAACATTCGCTGGCAAAAAAGATACACCCAGGTAGAAGACTACAGTTACAGGAAAAGTTCATGAACCTCCTTAGCATTGTCTACCCCTTCTTCTCACAAGGGAGAATTTGTACTAACAAGAGAAGGCATTCTGCTTTCAAACAAGAACAGTCTGAATCAGACATTCTACGAGTAGACATCAATGTCAGTTTAAGTTAAATCAATCTAGCTAGCTTCAGTATACTTATAAGCGTATTATTGTGATGTTGTATAGTATTTAAATACACTTAGAGAATACATCTATTTTAAAATAGTATGATCTCTTGATTATTTCTAATACTTCTCTCTTAAACATATTTACTCACAAGCCCTCTACAAAACCGCCCAAGCCACTGCAAGCTACCACTATACTACAACACATCACAACAAAAACATTTCATTACACCAGATTTTTTTTTCTATCAGATAATAAAACAAAATTTAAAATCAACTAAAAATTTCACAGAAGCGTAGTCTTATCAAATTACTAGGTCTATCAAACATACGAAATCTATGATGTAAGGTGAACGCCTACATATGCTCAGACTACGTTAATAAATGATTAGCTTCAAGTACACTTTTATCTTCCTACACATAATATGTAAATCAGGTTTTCTCTTACATAGTTTAAGAGTACTTCTTAAATTAATTATTTCTCAATTTCATTCCCTGCAAAAATGACATTATAAAATGCTGGAATGTTATCATCACAAGCCTTTCCAACAGCAATAACCAACCAATTTTCTTTAACCTGGTATTTTTACTACAAGTTTACTTTAATACTGTAAAGGCGGCGGTTGAACCATATTGGAATAACAATAAATAAGAAAACCTAATGTCAAACTTTCCCAGAAAAAAATGTTTCAATATACTTTCAAATAAAAGTGATAGGACTTATTTATATAATTAGTATAAGGCTGCTGGAGCAGGTTTAGTGAAAATCTGTTTGAATCCTTGTTTATATTTGAACGAAACACGAAGTTTAAAGATTTTGAATTTTAAGAATATAAAGATTTTCGTGTTTAAATTTCTTTCTGAAACACTCCCCACTCCCACCAATTAGGGATCTTGTTTATGGCCATGGAAAGTACGTATAAACAAAAGGATTGGCCCCCTATGTTGCAAGCGTGGTTATAAATAGAAAATGGCTTTCGGCGAAGATAGAAAGGCAATAGATAACATGTTTTCATTGAGGTAAATGTTAGAAAAATCGTATAAGTAAAAAACATACAACTACATCTGTCATATGTTCATGGTCATAAAGCAAAGCATATGAACAGCGTGAAAAGAAGCACATTATTCTAAGATATGCTTAATTTTTTTGGGGAATCTGGCAAAAAATTAATTAGATTGAGCCAAATTAATAACACACCACAGTACAAAATGTAGGGTTAAAATAATAGTAAACCGTTACGGCCGTTTTCGAAAAAAAAATCGCAAAATCCATTCGCGGGATACTAATTATTTGAGGGATTTTCTCAATAATTCTCAAAACTTCCTGTCGGATCCCAAATGAAATGTCAAGTTTGAACTTTCTGCGGTTTTTTCGTTTTTGATATATGCTGTGCTGTTCTCATAGCTACACACACACACACACACACTAGAAAGGGGGGAGGAGCATTTTCTAAAAATTACTTTTCCGTACATTGACACCTCAAACGTGTATTTCCGGTTCGAAAAAACTCAATTTTGAAAACTGACACATCGTAATACTTCCTCTTACCTTTAGTAGCTAGCGGTAAAGTGGTTGGACTTAGCCGAAGTCAAGGCGTAAAAGAATAGAAAAAAAAAAAGAAGACAAAATTTCGTTAAAAATCTATTTGAATGAATAATTAAAGAAAATACGTAACTGAAATTAAGAAGTACTAGAGCCTCTTGCCAAGATTACAATCTAAAATTTTTTCATCAAATGAAAAAAAAAAATAAATAAATAAATAAAATATGTAAAGGTGAGATTAATATCTATGCATAAAATTTTCCATTTAGATATTATAAAATCAATTAAAGAAACTATAAATAAACTTTTATCTACGCAATCAATAGAATTTAAACGGCAACATCCGGTAGATAAAAATGGAAACAGTCTTGAATTAAAAAAAACAAAAAAAAGTAATAAAAGGAATGAAAAAAAAACATTTACAGAAATATGAAAATGAAAATTATGGAAATTTCCCTCTTTCTATAATTAATGGGTGGGCGTAATGGCCGAAAGGGGGAATCCCTTTTGTTTTGTGAAGATATGTTCCATTGTGACATGCAATGTATGAAAGTCTATCAAGACAGTGTATAGATGTATATTCACATAGTTTCAAGTTCATCTACTCTACAAAATATTCCTTAACTGGAACCAATGCAAGCAAGTAATAAGAAAAGATAAGGTAACGGGTTATTCCCAAATTAATAAGTTGATCACGTTATAGTTTCTATGAAAATAAAAATAGTCTAATCATGAACAAAATATAACGTTAAAGACGTAGTAGGATCCGAAGAGAGGGATCTAAAGCAGAGAGAGAGAGTGAGAGAGAGAGAGAGAGAGAGAGAGAGTGACAAAAATAGAGAGTATCACTCGCTACTTAGGCGAGACTAAAAGTGGGAGACTCTCTTTATATACAGCAGAGCTAGCCCTATAGGAGACAGTCTTTAGAACAGTTTATACAGCAGTTACAACGCGTCAGCAACCAACTACTACCATTCACTTCACTCACTCTAAATCTCTCGCTACCAATTTCTATATTCGTGTAAAGTCCTGACAGTTTATGTTCCTTCTTGATTATTCAGTGTTCAGCATTATTTCCAGTTTATTTATCTTATAAACCCAATTCTCTCCTTCTCATACCCATTATAAAGAACAAAGGAAAAATGAAATGACATTAATATTACGATTATTATCAAAATTAAACAAATTTTTGATATAATTACAATTTTTGATAGAAATATAAATCGTTTACCAGCCCCCTTCTACCCAATCAAAATGCTAAGGCCATTATTACCTTAATAATAGTCGAATTTTCATCGGAAATGCAAATTGTAAAATCACCTGAGTATGAATAATTGGTTTGTGTATATGTTCTGTATGTTTAGTGGTTGAACAGCTTTCATAAAACCAAAAAATAACGAAGGTTAGATTTTACCATAGAATGTGTCAGGAAGGTTTGCATTTGAAAGGAATACCGGAAAGGACAAAAATCTCTCATTCAGAAGTACATCTTTCTTTTAATAGCTTCTTCAATTAGTCATGATTTTTACTTTCTCTTACTCCTAATAAGAAGAAGTATTGCGATCGGTCAAATTTTCGATATGGAGTTTTCACCGGAAATATCCGTTTTGAGATCCACCAGATACGGAAAAAAAAAATTGTTTTTAGCGAATGGTTTGTATTGTGGTTGTATTAATGTATTAACAGTATATCTCACAAACGAAAAAGTCGCAATCAGTTAAAAACTTGGTATTCCGTTTAGGTTGTTACCACTGTATCAGGCACGAAGATTTCGAGCAAAATCCATCAACCAGATATGCGACTTTACTGAATTATTTTTTTTTCTTTCAGTTTTTCGTAATTTTCTCGGAAACGGCTATAACGATTTCCTTTAAACTTCGTAAACTATCTATACATATAAATGCCTATCACTTTTATTTAAAACATTTCTACAGGAAAATTTTATTTTTTTCTCTAAAGTACCACTTTAGGTTAATATATGGTTTTTTAAAATTTACATAATATTTATTATACGCATTAGAAGTATTGATAGAATTCCAAATTTTGAAGAAAATCGGTTTTAACCAATAGTGCGATTTTACAGAATAGGTTTTTTTGAATTTTGGAATTTTCTCGAAAATAGATTTTTACAATGATTTTCCTTAAACTTGGAATGCTTGCTAATATCCATATATATATAGAAACGTATCACTTTTATTTGAAGCATTTTTCTGAAGAAAAAAAATTATAATGAAGGAAAAGGATCGTGAGTTTCGGTCTTTTTTTGAAAAAAATAAAAAAAACTTAAAATTCTTGCCAACGTTTCGACAAATATATTGTCTTTTTCAAGGCATAAAAAATAAAAAATTAAAAACTATTAAATAATCTTTAAAACATATCAAACTTGAAAACTTATGTAAAATTTTGTAAATAAAAAGTTGAGAACACCTCAACAACAAAACCGATTTATTTGTTCACTATTTTCTGTGTTGTTGAGGTGTTCTCAACTCTTTATTTACAAAATTTTACATAAGTTTTCATGTTTGATATGTTTTAAACATTATTTAATAGTTTTTATTTTTTTCAAAAAAAAGACCGAAACTCACGATCTTTTTCCTTCATACAAGCAACGGTCGAGAAGAATCTTCCAAAAATTGTAATTATAAATTATAAAATTAAATAAAAAAATAAATAAATAGTAAAAAAAATAAAATAAATAAAAATAAAATAAATAAATAAATAAATAAATAAATAAAATAAATTATAAAAAATTATAATTATAAAAATTATATTTTGGGGAAGTATTGCAAGGGGTCTGTTCTGTTAGTTTAAATTTTAATTTGTACATAAAGATTTCTTGGTTTTTGACATAGTGCGCTCCATATAAGGCATACTAGTAAAATCCTCACCATCTTTTTTTATGGCCAGCCAAACTAAAACATTGTAACTTTGCAATTTTTTCAAGAAAATTTCTTAATTAAATTGTATGAAAATTAGAGTAAGAGAAAAGTCAAGTGATTGATTCATACCAAATTTATTTTTTTAATAGGGCAACGATTTTCTTTAAGCTTTGTAATATATTCCAGTGTTTCACTTTTATCTTTGTAACATTTTTAAAGGAAAACTGATTTTAAGGCTGCTCCAGTGGAACCTTAAACCTTCCCCCCCAAGTTTTATATCCTTTAATATTGAAGGAAATTAAATATGATACCAAAATATCGAATTTGAAGAAAGTTGCTTAAGAGAAGGTACAGTAACCATTACACTCAGTTTTTAACTAATTCCTCGAAAACTTAAGATAGCCATATGTATAACCAGGCAAAAAAATAATTTCGAAAATTCTACATAATTGCAATACTTCCTTCTTACTAAGAGAAAGAGAAAGTAACAAAAATAAACAAAAATAAATAAAAAGGAAATATTTATGCGGCAATAGCCAGAGGAGTTTTTTTTTTATAAAGAAAAAAAGAATTCTTTATTTGCTCTTCATTTCGTGTACCATTGATATTCTTCTTCAAGAGCTCATTAGGGTAGAAGAAAGGATGTGTACGTTGAGAACGTATTTCAGGAAAATACAGAATTCTTTCTTATTTTATAAATTCCTCTGACCTTTGCCGCATAAACATCTCCTTTTTGGAAATCATTTTAATAAAAAAAATTAAAGTTTGAAAACAATTCGGAAGTGTCAATAATTTTTGTCAGTTTGTGTTAAATAATTTGTAAACTGATCCTTTAGAAATTACCTAAATGCAACTTCAATCCGACCTTCCTCACTCAGTTCCTTCTTTTTTGAGATACTCTGTTCACAATACAACATATACACCCATTTGCTAAAAACACTTTCTATTCCTACAGAGAGGATCTTAAAAGATGTAATATCTAATAGATAATTCAATTTTGAAAATTTGGTAAGAAATTAAACTTCCTAGTAAGACTGGAAGAGCTTTCTTCTTTAGTCTGGGTAATAGGTCATATGAGAAATTTTGGAAATGAGGAGGTGGATAGGTTTGACAAATTAGGCGCCTCTCTCCCTTTCATTGGTCCCCCAAGCCTGCTGCTGGTGTGTCTTTTGGGACATGTCTGTCAAGCTTCCAATCATGGATAGCTTCACAGCACACATACCTATGGATGAGACTGCTGGGCAGCCTAACATGCTCATTGGGGGTCAAGTCAGGGCTTTCACGGACCTCTCTCGGGCATCTGGTTGGTATCATCACTGGGCATTGCAGTTTACGGAGACATCTCTTTGCAATGAAGGGCTCATGCCGGACTCCTTTTGTAGGATTTTTTTGAGATGGAGGAATAAACTCCGTTACATCTCATGACGGATGGTTTAGGCGTGAGGAAGTTAGGTACAGGAGCTTTTGCCGCAACAGGATCTCGGTGAAAGAGCTTACGCTATGTTCTTTTAAGGTTATAAGTCCGATTTGTTCGGACTGTAGTAAAACTTAGGTAGGTGAAGCCCGGGTGTGGACTTTTGTTCCAGACCAGGTAGTTGTTATTCTTTTGGGGCAGCTATTCGCAGGCTCTTATGGGGGCTTTGGATAACGCAGGGTTTAGTTCTCCCCTCTCCTGAATAATAATAATAATAATAATAATAAATTGGAGCATTAAAAAATTAATCAAATTTTTCATTAAACATAATAGCTCTAATATTTGATGTAAAGCAAACTCTCTTTATTAAATACGCTAGAAATTTCATAAAATCCCCGGTCAGCCGATTTTGTGTTCGGGAAAGGCGTACGTCATCATTCTCGTAATTATTTACATATTAATTATTTTTATTTATACGAAATTCATGGAATTATATGTGTATATAAACATACTGACCATGAAATAGACTTTAATATAACATTATTATACATGTATTGTTATCACTAATCGGATTTATTAACTGATGATGTCTGCCGCTACCAACTATATCATACATTAAGTATACATACATACATATGATTATAATTATTTATTTAAATTAAAATATAATAACTATAACAGAAAGGAAATTTTTTTTTTTTAAATGTTTTTAGACATAAAATGACCTTCATCTAGCCTTATTAAATTGACTTTTGTCCTATTACATTCTCAGAAATGGTACAACGTGATAAATAATAAGTATAATGTAATTTTATGTGTTCTGTTAGAAAAATATATAAACAAAAATAAAATGTTAGAACTTTATTGGCTTTTGTTAACAGAAATATGAAGGACATTTTTAGACAAAAGGAATAATTATTATTTTTGTAGTTGCCAACAATACTAGAGCTAGCTGTTGTTAATCGTATGCTTTTTTTTTTATAATAAAATCGGTTTAAGGACTAATAACCTTCAATGGTGTGTGTTTTATTACAATAACAGAGCGGATATCATTTTTTAAAAAATTCTCTCCTAAATTCCAGGACATAATCCCAATAAATTTTGGCTTTCTCTTACTCCTTAGTAAGAGGAAGGTATTGCGATCGTATCAAATTATCGATATCGAGTTTTAACCGGAAATATCCGTTATGAGGTTCCCCTGAGTAGGAAAAATATCTGGAGCGAAAAAAAACACTCATACGACCTTTCTAATACTCCAATTTATACAACTTAATTATAATTAACACATTTATTTTAAAATTGCAAATTGCAGCGTTTTCAGTTGGGCTGGTCATAAAATAAAAGGTGGTAGAGATTAAACTTCTACACCTGACTGAACTTATTGGAGCGCCTTCTGTTAAAACCAACGAAGCTTGTGCAATTAAAAAATTTAATCTAACTTACAGACTCCCAAAAAAACCAATGAATTTCGATGAAAATCGTTGCGAGTTTTACTAAAAAAAAAAAAAAAAAGTCGCACACTTCCGGTTGATAGAATTTGCCGGAAACCTTTTGTGTCATAACACACTTCCGGTCAACCTATTTTTTTGTTTTCTTTCAACTCGGAATTTTTTGCAAAATATTTAATTATAATTAATATTATTCAGATGCTAGAATTATATAAATAAACTGAATTAGGAGTTTATAAGAAAAACATAAAACCCCACCATTCCCCTAAAAAAAGTCACCTTAAATGAATTTTCTCAAAGAAATATTTCAAATAAATATATAAAAGTTGTAGCTCTTAAAATTTGTAGGTGATATAGTCAGTTTAATGGAAATTGTTATAGCTATTTTTGAGAAAATCGCAAACAAAAATAGTAAAGAGGTACTTCCGGTTGAGGAATTTTTGACAGACACAACTTACTATCAGATCTCATTCTGTTTCGTAAACGGAATTTCAAGTTTGAACTTTCTGTGATTTTTTTTACTTTCTCTTACTCGTGTCAAATTTTCGATATTGAGTTTTCACCGGAAATATCCGTTTTGAGGTTCCCTGAGTCCAAAAAAGTGGTTTTTAGCGAATGGTCTGTGTGTGTATCTGTGTGTGTGTGTGTGTGTGTGTGTGTGTGTATGAATGTGAACAGCATAGCTCAAAAACGAAAAATCGTAGAAAGTTCAAACTTGATATTACGTTTATGTATCACCATGGGATCATAACGGTGCGTTATGTGTCAATATTCCTCAACCGGAAGTACCACTTTACTAGTTGTTTTTTTTTACGTTTTTGCGATTTTCTCAAAAATGGCTCCGTCGATTTTCTTTAAACTTGTTATATCAACTACACATACAAAGAGCTACAACTTTTATTTGAAACATTTCTCCAGGAAAATTCATTTAAGGACACTTTTGGGGGAGGGGTGGGGTTAGGTTTCTATCTAAAGTGCTATTTCAGTTTATTAGACAATTCTGTCATCTAAATAATGTTAATTAGAATTAAATATGTTGTTGAAATTCCGAGTTTGAAAAAATCAGATAACCAGAAGTGCGTTTGTTTTGACACTTTACTAAATGATTCCTTCATTTTTTCGCGATTTTCTCAAACCTGGCTCCGACGATTTTCTTGAAACTTCGTATACAAAATAAAAATGCAAAGATCTACATCTTTTATTTAAGACATTTCTCTGGAAAAATGCATGTAAGGGCAATTTTAGGGGAGGGATGGGGTTGCAGCTTCCCCTAAAGTGGTATCATAGTTGATTATACAATTCTATCATCCAAACAAAATTAATTAGAAATAAACAGATGGCCAAAATTCCAAGTTTTAAGAAAATTGTAAACCGGAAGTGGGCTTATACTGAACAGCTTTTTCAGTTTTCGACGAATTTCGTTTTATTTGGTGCACAAACTATTAACATTTGTCAATTATAATTTTGAGAACAGGAGTAAGAGAAAGTTGTGTGAGTGTTTCACACCAGATTTTTTTTGTATAATATACATAAATGGAGTTATATATTATTTATATTTATATTGAAGAGGTAGAGCATGAGAAGTTGCAGAAGAAAGAGGAAGGTATGTATGAATATAATAAAGAAAGAGTAGCCTGGATGGAGCCAGTTATCCTGATGGCAGCAGACAATGCTGTCATGGCAACTGCACCAGTTAATATAGAACACAAGCTGGGCCCCCTGCTGACCGCACCGTTACAAATCTCCTTAGTCACCACATAGTTCCCATCAAAGATCTCCTTTACTTCCTTGTTAAATTAGAATAAATTAGATTATAATATATATCTCATAAATTAAAAAAAAAAAAAAAAAAAAAATCTCTTGTGAAACACTCACACTACTTTTATTTCTTACTGCGTACACTGTTGGTGTCTTTATAGAGAAAATCGTAGAAAACTGAAAAAACCCTATATTATGATATTCCTACAAATCGATTTTCTTCAAATTCGGAATTAATGGCAAAAATCATTTAATTCTAAGTAATATTATAAAGACTACAAAGTTCTATAGTAAATTCCAATGACCATTTAGAGGAAAACCATAACTCTTTCGAGAAAATGGCAAAAAAAACAACTGAAAAATAGGAAGGCGATGTTTCCGGTTGACTTATTTTGATCAAAATCTTAATTGTCGGATCCTCCATATAGCATTTATCGTTAGAATCATTTTTTTTTTTCTCGAACAAAATCGTAAAAAACTAGGGGAAAAAAGCATCGCTCTTCCGGTTGATGGATTATGTCCGTAACCTTGGCCTCACTGCGGTGGGTAGTACGTAAACATAATACCAAATCTGAGCTTCCTACGACTTTTCATTTTTGAGATATTTCGTTCACAAAAACACATACAACATTTATAAAACAATTTTATTGTACTCAGGGAATCTCAAAACATGTATTTCGGGTGAAAACATGATTTCGAAAATTTGACACGATCGCAATACTTCCGGTAACCAGGAGGAGAAAAAGTAAAAGAAAGACAGACGGGCAGATAAAATTCCACGGTTATAGAATCTAATAATTAACAACAACAATAAACAACTAATTAGCAATCATGTGTAATCTTATTGCTATTTCCAGTATTAATATTGCATTAACATTAGTTAAATCCTTAAATTTGGAATTGAATACGGGTTTTCCTTGACTTGAAAATTAGGTATTTATCAATATTAAAATAAAAAATCTGGTGTGAAACACTCACACAACTTTCTCTTACTCCTGTTCTCAAAATTATAATTGACAAATTTATAGTTTATGTACCAAATTTAACGAAATTTGTCGAAAGTTGAAAAAAACTGTTCAGTAAAAACGCACTTCCGGTTTACTAATTTTCTTAAAACTCGGAATGTTGGCCATCTATTTATTTCTAATTAATTAATGTTTTGATGATAGAATTGTATAATCAACTATGATAGCACTGTCGAGAAAAACATAACCCCTCCCCCCTAAAAGGGCCCTTAAATGAATTTTCCCAGAGAAATGTTATAAATAAAAGTTGTACATCTTTATATGCATAGTATATATGCGAAGTTTCAAGAAAATCGTCGGAGCCATTTTTGAGAAAATCGCGAAAAAGTGAAAAAAATCATTTAGTAAAAAATAAACGCACTTCCGGTTATCCGATTTTTTTCAAACTCGGAATTTCTACAACATATTTAATTCTAATTAACATTATTAAGAAGGCAGAATTGTCTGATAAACTGAAATAGCACTTTAGATGAAAACCTAACCCCAAGCTCTCACCCGGAAGTGCCCTTAAATGAATTTTCCCGGAGAAATGTTTCAAATAAAAGTTGTAGCTCTTTGTATTTGTACTTGATATACCAAGTTTAAAGAAAATCATCGGAGCTATTTTTGAGAAAATCGCAAAACTTAAAAAAAAAAATAACTAGTAAAGTGGTACTTCCGGTTGTGGAATTTTGACAGATAACGTACCGTTAGATCCCATGGTGATACCTAAACGGAAGATCAAGTTTCAACTTTCTACGGTTTTTCATTTTTGAACTATGCTTGTTCACACACACACCATTTGCTAAAAACCATTTTTTGGACTCAGGGGACCTCAAAACGGATATTTCCGGTGAAAACTCGATATAGAAAATTTGACACGATTACAATACTTCCTCTCACTAGGAGTAAGAGAAAGTAAAAATATACACAGTAACCAAAATATTATCTGGATTATAAACATCTGTCCTAGATGTTTTATCTAAATTAATGTGCGTACATCTTCTGTTTAGTTAAAATAAAATGAACTTCCTCCAAACAGAATACATAAATAAATAAGAAAATAAATTCCAACATTTCTACAATAATAAACGAAAGTACCGTTCCAAAAATATCAAACTACACTTGTAGCATTTTATAACGGTATATAATGCAATTTTATTCCAGTGTATAACGATAGAAAATGCCTGTCAGCTAACATAAAAGAGACGGTCGCGTGATCTCTATGTATGAGATGGGGTAACAAGATTAGCAGAGAGATAACTTACTTCTTCTTCAGAGAGAATCTTGACACGGAACTTATATACTGTTCTAGATTGCTTGTTTACATTGCTTTCTGTTTATATACATATTATTTGATTAGGTATATTGTGACAATCATTTATAAGATATTATTATTGTAAAACTAAAATAACTGAAGGATTTTTTTGTTTTATATTATAGATAATATTTTAAATTTTATTAAGGGAAGGGATTAGCTCAGTGGTAGTGCGCTGGGCTAGAAACGCAGAGATCACGGGTTCGAATCTAGCCGTGCTACCCTTAGATTTTCTCTTCCTACGAGCCCCTACAGCTCGTAAAAATAAAAAATAAAAAATTATATTATGAACTAGCTATGTAACTAACTTATTGACTTTGTCATCCGAAATAACAAATAAAATAATTCATTTAATATTTCCTGATTTTTGGCAAGAAAATGAGATTAATATTGAACCTACAGAGACTTTCTGCTTTCTTCGATCAATTGATTATTATGACAACAGAATGAAATGTATCTCAATAAAAAGCAATATTAATTATCTTTCATAAAACTCTTGTAACTAATAATATTTGGTGCATCTTAATGGTTATCAACAATGCTAGGTTCTGCACTCTCTCGGTAGATTATTGACTTTACAAGCTAAAGTGAACGGGTTTGATCTCAAATTAGGAAGTCCATGATTAAAAGATCATACTAGATTGTTATAGGTGTTTATTGCACTGAGACCTGAAAGATTTAATGTGCTCCCCGGAGCCTTCTCAGTGCACTGCCGCCATCCAAGCAGTGTTCCCTAGCAACAGACAACATTGACCATCACTGGAGGCGAGCTGTAGAGGCTCCTAGGAAGAGAAATCTAAGGGTAGCACTGCTTGGGATACGAATCTGGCACCTCCACGTTGGTAGTCCAGCGCACTACCACTGAGCTATAACTAACCGTACTCTTTCAAAATATTTCAAAAATATTTATGTGTGTAAAGAAAATGGTTGGAGCTGTTTTTTGAAAAAATTGCGAAAAAGTAAAAAAACAAAAAAAACAGTATAGTCCAACTTCCGGTTGATAGATTTTACCCGAAACCTTCAGGTTTCCTAAACGTAATTCCAAATTTGAGGTTCCAGCAATTTTTCGTTTTTGAAATATTTTGTTCACACAAAAATACACACACACACACACACACACACACACAGGCCATTCGCTAAAACTTTTTTTTCTCTTACTATGGTGGAGATCTCAAAATACGTATTTCCGGTGAAAGAGGAATTTCGAATATTTTACATGATTGCAATATTTCCTCTTATTAAAGAGTAAGAAAAATTAAATTTTCAATTCCAAATAGAACATTCCGCTGATGAAGGCAGGAATCTTCAAAAATATCTGACTAATAAAATGTTCCATGAATGTATTATTAGCCATAAATTATGAACACAAAGCCAGAGGAATAATACAAGGATTTTGTATTCCTTGAAAAGGACATACAATGTATTTGCTAAATAATAATACTTTAATGGGATTAAAGGAGAAAGTTACAACTCTGGGGGCTCCCACAAGTAACCCTTTATAAATAAATAGAAAGAAAGAAAGCTTTAACAAAATTATCCTAAAAACTTAATTATTTAAAGTACCAAATAATAATTAAATTTAAAACGTATGAGAGACAAAACTAATAGTTTGAAATAAATAACACAAAAGAATTTTTGAATGAAGAATAAAATAATCTTGGAATTGTTAATTAGAAGGTGAAATTTATTATCAACCTGAACTGGATAATGGTTAGTTAGTTTAAAGCAATACTTGTTATTATTCTACATAAAATAGATAGCCATATATATATTGTATCTAACTATTTTTCACTATCTTTGTTTACTTGCTTCCTTTACATCCTTTTTCTAACAATACAATTACGTATATATATTAGCTAAGCGATTACATTTATTGAATAAACCAATCAGTTTTAGTATTTCTAATTTCTCTTACTACTGCTGTAACAGTGGACGTATTGAAATCGGGTCAAATTTCTTAAATGAGTTTTCATAGGAAATTAAGATTCCCAGACTACAAAGAAATATTTTTAGCAAATGGTCTGTTTAGAAAGGTTATTATTATTATTTATTAATTTATTAATTTCATCAGAGACATTTTCCTTGGTAGCCTGCTTCATTTTGTGGTCATCGACCGGTTTCGGGCGTTCGCCCATCTTCAGGAAGCGTTTTCCAGACAGTGTGATATCACAGACTTGCACAGAGTAAATTCAGTTTACACACTCTGTGTTGTCACACTGTCTGAAAAACGCATCCTGAAAATGGGCGAACGCCCGAAACCGGTCGATGACCACAAAATGAAGCAGGCTACCACGGAAAATGTCTCTGATGCTTTCCAGCTCTGCGGAACCAACCACCACAATTACTAATTTCTTATTTATTAAAAAAAACAACAACAAACCGAGTTTAGAACAAAAATCCAGTCTCAGGTAGAACAAATCGGACCATAACCTTTAAGGAAAATAGCCTAAGCTCTTCCATACAAGATGGATGGGTGTTTCTTCCTCTGTCTCTCAACCCCTATACGGGGATTGACATGAGCTGTAGTACAGTTATCTCCTTAAACCAAAATGCCCAGTGAGGGATCCAACCAGATGCCTGAGAGAGGTCCGTGAAAGACCATGTCTCACTAATAACCTTGACCGGACCCCCAATAGCATCTTAGACTGGCAACAACCCACTGAACTCATCCATAAGGATGAAGGCTGTGAAACAATGCTGTAATAGTATCCAAAGAAAGTATTCGTAGCAGAGAGAGAGAGAGAGAGGGACAAAATGACAGGGCCACTCTCACGGACTGGAGTGGGAGAAACCACAAAAATACAGCGACGGGAGACAGATAGGAGAACAGTTCATACTACTGAGTTCATACAGCCAATCACTACATGTCATTACCCCTTTTCCACTCTACCATACTCTATCATTTCAAGTGTAAAGTCCAGGCAGTCAGTGTCATTTATCTATTATTATACAGTGTTAACCATATTCTGTTAATTCATTCTAACCGGACCAATTCTCTCCTTCATCAACCCCATTATATTGGTGGCAGCGGTGGGATACGAATCCACGGTCTTTCGGACTGGTAAGGGAGAAACCACATAAATACAACGACGGGAGACAGATAGGATAACAATTTATACTACTGAGTTCATACAGCCAATCACTACGTGTCATTACCCTTTACCATACTCTACCACTTCAAGTGTAAAGTCCAGGCAGTCAGTGTCATTTATCATATTATACAGCGCTAACCATATTCTATTAATTCAGCCATACTCTATTAATCAGACCAATTCTCTCCTTCATCAACCCCATTATAATGCTAATGACTGGAAAAGCTGGACAGACATGTGCCTAACCTACAATAGGCTTGGAACCAATGAAAAGTAAAAGAGGCGCCTAATTTGGCAAATTGATCGATCTACAAACATTTAGGTCTTCTGGTTGAGACCGCGTCGATGGTTTGTTGTAAGCCGACGTTTCTCCCATATTACAATAGTTATTGGGAGTTCTGGGGTTGTTACTGCTGTAATGTTAAGTTTCCCTATAAAGTACCACTTCAATGTTTATACTGTTAATACTACTTAACTATATTTAATATACTTTAGACACCCATTGCTAGAATTCCAAATAGCTTGAAAAAAATCGCTTAGCCAGAATTACGACTTTAAAGAAATAATGTTTTTGAATTTTCTCAATAATGTCTTATAATAAATGACCACCTTTTAACTTGGTAACTGGACAGATATAAATCACTTTTATGGGAATCATTTAAAAAAAGAAATTGATTTTGAATAGCTATACGAGAGTTTGTGGCGTTGTATGTCAAATGTTTTATGCGCTCTACTGTTCCATACTTCTCTATGTGCCAAGATTACTAGGTAGGTACTAATCCCCCCCACCACCACTTCTATAATTATATTTGTCATTTTATATAAAATTCTATATAAAATTTGTCATTTTATAATATAATT
Organism: Triatoma infestans; assembly: GCA_011037195.1. NCBI lineage: Eukaryota > Metazoa > Arthropoda > Insecta > Hemiptera > Reduviidae > Triatoma > Triatoma infestans. The sequence continues at coordinate 161,520 of JAAEAF010000481.1, forward strand.
CTTTGTACTCATTATTATTATTTTTTTTTTGGTAAGAATAATGGTAGTCAATGGAAAGTAAGAATTAGGTAGTCAATGTACCCCAATAATGATTATTTTGTTACAAACTGATAAGACAAACAGAACGGAAATCATGATTTTATCGATTTCCTGTTATAAACTGTTAAAGCCAAGTAAAGTGCAATTGAAGTTTTCAAAGGGAGGTACATAATAAAGCTGGTATAACTAAAAAAAAAAAGAAAGATATTTTCACCAAAAGATGGACAAACTATTTTAGATAGTAAACATATTAGTTGGTGTATTCCGTTATAGAGGGACGACGACGAGGGCAGTGTGGAGGGAGTTATATCCGGGAGAATGGACTACTCTCCTCTCTCGTTCACTGTCAGCTAGTCCACACACACACACACACACTCATTCTTTCTTTCTCTAGCTGTATTGGTTCGGCTCTAAATTGTACACAATGTTGACCTCCTTAATACTTCCGGGCTTAACATCTTAAATGTTTATTATTATTGTTATTGTTAAATAAATATTATTATTTTTATATTATAAATTAAACATTCACCAATACAATGTGGATTTTTATAGTGAAGACTTAACATTTAACTATTGTTAGTTACTACGTTCATTATTGGCCTCAAAGACTATTTCTGGACAGAACTGGTCTTGAACTGAACCAAACTATACTAGAGTTAAGCTATATTCAATATCGCTTTAACTGTTGATATTATCACTTTATGCAACTTTATTATTAATAATAATTTATAAATTTATAATATTATTAACATAACATCGTAAAAACAAAACTAAAAACTTGATCCAACATAATAATACTGGTAAACGAGATAAGAAAGTATATTAGAAATCCAACGCTATCTATAAATTTCGTGAAAGCAAAATGAAAGTCTTTTTCTCATGATTAAAAAAACATTAACAAAAACAAAAACAAAACATGAGTTTTTGATTAAACATGCAGCAATGAAACTCCTTTTGTTTGAGAGAATAAATATAAACAAATATTAACAGATATTTTCATTTAAACAATAATTATTCATTTAATAACAATTTCATTTATTAATTGAAATAATTAAAAAAAAATTAACGTGAACAAACATGAGTTTCTTTTAATGCTATTTACATAGTTATAACTGCATTTTTACTAACTGTTAACTTGTCTTTAACATTAGATGAACGGAAGAAATTCACTTCCCCCTTTTTTTTGAGGAAACCATAACCTTCCCCCTCCTTAGTAAAAAACATTCCTGATAAACTGTTGCCCACCGTTATTTTTTTTATATTTTTATTCAAGAAACGTCCATTGTATAAGTTAATCGATTTTATTGTTGATCGATTTTCACTAAGCATTCGAAAAATTCTCAAAATAATTTCAAATGTGATCCATAAAAACTAAAATAAAAATTTCATAAAATATGATGCCGGTCATAAAATATTTCTTTTATAAAATTAAAAAGAGGAGGTAAAACAATTCTGGTGTGAAATTGACTTTCTTATACATACATATATACAGCATTACATTATACTATGGACAATTTTTTGTCTTTGCGATTCAAATTATCTTTAGAATAATATAAGATGATGGAGTCGTAAAATGTAATTAATACTTACTCCTCTTAATACAGTTATATTTAAAAACGACAAAATTTTTTTTTAAACTTCAAAACATTGCTCATTTGTCCAAACAAATGGACACAGCTGGTAGGGAAACCAATCACAATCTACCAACCGAGGCAGTTTGGAGAATGATTTATATTTTTTTTGAAAAACGCTAATTATATCGAACAAAAACATATTATTTGAATTTTTATCATGTAAGATTTCTTAGAACTTTCTTTGAAGGCTTAGTGCCTTATAGCTTGGAGGGGATAAGGCGCAGCTCTATTGGGTACCCGGACATGCGGGAGGGAATAGAGGGCAATGAGAAGGAGGATCGGCTGGCTAGGGAGGAATCCTCTTTAATTTTTTTTGCGGTCCCGAGCCAGCCCTTGCCGTCACTAAGAGGTTTTGTGATAGTCAGATCAGAGACTTTGGGAGACAAGAGTTTTGGAGAAATGCTGGGAGGACACGCAGGAGTGCCTCTAGGCTAAAAGATTTATCAAAGGAACCAAGCAGGGGGTTTCAGACTATCTCCTGTCCCATCAAAGACATTTTCCGTGGAACCCTGTGGAAGCCTGCTTCATTTTGTGGTCATCGACCGGTTTTGGGCGTTCGCCCATCTTCAGGATGCGCTTTTCAGACAGTGTGCCAACACAGACTCGTACAGAGCCTTAGTTTCACACTAACTCTCTACACACAGAGTTAGTGTGAAACTAAGTCTCTGTACGAGTCTGTGTTGGCACACTGTCTGAAAAGCGCATCCTGAAGATGGGCGAACGCCCGAAACCGGTCGATGACCACAAAATGAAGCAGGCTTCCACGGAAAATGTCTCTGATGCTTTCCAGCTCTGCGGAACCAACCACCACAACAAATATCTCCTGTCCCTTATTAGGATAGGACTGAGGACCTTGGTGGGTGTAGTGACTGGACACACATGGGTGTCTAGTCATTTGCGTAATATAGGGAGGACGTCCAGTCACATACGTCAGAACTGTGATGATGGAGTTAGGGAAATGGTGTATCACTACTTATGTCAGTGTCCCCGTTTCGCTGTTACTACGTTTCGTGTATTAGGCCACCACTCTCGCGGGATTGCCTGCGTGAGTTGGAGTTGAAGGATGTCTTGGGATAATGTAGACTGACTAGTAGATTACCGGGGGAAATTATTTGGGGGGATGAAAAGGGATAAAATCCATATAGCCTTAGGTCCCAAGCCAATAGGCACCCAGTTTCAATAATAATTTCTTAGAAGTAACTCAAAACTATTTTTTTTTTTAAATATTAAAAATAAAAATGATAGGTTTATTCCTATGCAGCTAGTATTCGAAGTTTAAAGAAAATTGTTGCACATTATTTAGTGAAAATTCCAAATAATTCAAAAAAAACATTTTCTGTAAAGTCGCAAGATTTTCTTCAAATCTGAAATTCTAGCAACGTTTCTAATGATATATTAATATTATATAGATAGTAGAACCGTACAGTGGTACTGGATGTGGTACTTGTAGGGGAAATCTTAACCCCACTGTCCCCTCAAAACCCATAAAAAAATAATCGATTTTTCCGGGAATAGATAAAGATGTTGAAGCCATTTTTGAGAAAATCGCGAAAAAATTAAAAAAAAGAAAAAAAAAAAAAAAGAAAAAAGAAAGAGTAATGTGGCATTTCCAGTTGATGGATTTTGAATGAACTGAAACCTTCGTGTCACAGATGCAAACAGATTCGCAGATAGTACCTAAACGGAACTTTTTCTGCTATTTTATGTTCTTGAGATACTATGTTTACACATACACATACATACACACACACACACACACACACACACACACACAGACCATATGCTAAAAACAATTAACGTCAAAACAAAAATTTCCGGTGAAAACACACTTTCGACAATTTGACACGATCGCATTAGTTCTCACTTCTTAGAAGTAAATGGAAAAGAGAGTATCTAAGTTTTAAAACGACTTTTGTGAGAGAAGAATGAGTGACCTTTCAGCTCCACAAAACCCCTCCCTCCCCCTTCAATTAATTTTCTCAGAAAAAAAAGTTTCAAACAGAAAGTGGTAAGTCTCTCTGTGTGTAGATATATAGTTATAGTTAGTATATATCATGATGATCAATGGAAAAAATCGTAGGGAAAAAAAAAAAAATCGTTCACCAAAACACTTCCGGTTTGTATAATACAATACAATCGTATTATAATTTATATAGCACTTTAAAGGAAAGTATGACCCCCCCCCCCCCCAAAACTCTAATAATCGAATTTTGTTGGAGAAAGTTTCGAATAAAAGTTGTAAGCACTTTATATGTGTAGTTGATATACTAAGTTTAATGAAAAAATGTTGGAGACGTTTTTGTGAAAATCGCAAAAAAAAAAAACTGAACAATCTTAAACAGATAATAACTTCATATTGGATTTCCATAGTGATACCCAAATGGAATATTAAGTTTGAATTTCCTACGGTCATGTGTGTGTGTGTGTGTGTGTATATATATATGAATAGCTAACTTAAGAGGGCAGTCTCTAATCGCTGCTAAAATATTACCAAGTTTTCAAAAAAAAAAAAAAAAAAAAAAAAAAAAAAAAAAAAAAAAAAAAAAAAAAAAAAAAATTAAGCTATTTAAAAAAAAAAAAATGGAAAAAAAATTCAGTTAATATTTCCGATTCATAAATTTTGATCAAAAATTTCGTATCCAATTCCCCCCCCCCGTTTTTTGTTACCTAAATCAAGTTTAGACTACGATCTTTCTTTTAAGTTTACACATGTGTTCGTTCAAGTATTTGAGTTAAAATTCAAATACAGATAGATACACGCACATAGCGACAATGAGAAACCAAATTTTTTTAAAAAACTACTTTTCCATATTTAGAGAACCTACAAGTGTGCCGAAAAAAATAACAATTTCAATAACTTGACTCCATAGTGGTCAATACTTCTTCCTACATCACCAAGGGAAAGAATCTGGTGCAAAAACACTCACACAAAAGTTTCTTTTATTGCAGTTTACACAATTGTAATTGACAAATTTTATAGTTAGTTTAATAAATAAAATTCTTCCGGTGATTTTGTGGAGAAAATCGCGAAAACTTAAAAAAAAAAAAACTATTCAGTAAAAAACGCCACTTTCAATTTACTAATTTTCATGAAACTCAAAATTTTGGCCATCAATTTATTTATAATTAATTTTGTATTTGATGGTAGAATTGGTGGAATCAATGTATGATAGTACCTTACAGGAAAACAAACATAACCCCATCCCCTCTCTCAAAAACCCCCCCTTAAATGACTTTACCAGGAGAAATGTTTCAAATAAAAATAAAAAAAATGTTGTAGCCCATTATATGTGTAGTTCATTTTTTTCACTTCAAAGGAAATCTTTTTGGAGCCATTTTTAGAGAAAATTGCAAAAAATACTGTTTAGTAAAAACGCACTTCCGGTCATACGATTTTTTGCAAACTCGGAGTGTCAACAACACATTTAATTCTAATTAATATTATTTACATGATGATAGAATTGTATAGTAAACTGAAAGAGCACTTTAGAAAAAAAAACCCCAACCCTTAAACGAATTAATAAAAAAACCCAAAACTGCCCTTAAATGAATTTCCCCAGAGAAATGTTTTAAATAAAAGTTGTAGATTTTTATATGTATAGTTGATATACTAAGTTTCAAGAAAATCGTCAAAAAGAGCCATTTTTGAGAAAACCAAAAAAAAAAAAAAAAAATTCAGTAAAGTGGTAGTTCCGGTTGAAGAATTATGACAGCCGTTACTGTTGGATCCCCATGACGATACCTACCTAAGCGGAATATTAAGTTTGAACTTTCTGCGATAGTTCGATTTTTTGAGCTATGCTATTCATATACGCACACTCACAGACCATTTTCTAAAAACCACTTTTTTTTAGACTCAGGGGTACCTTCAAAACGGATATTTCCAGTGAAAACTCGATATAGAAAATTTGACACGATTACAATACTTCCTCTTTACTTTATTATAAACTAACAAAACCGAACACCATTTTTGATTACTGTGTGTACATACAATGTATTTTTTTTTACACTTCAAAAGATGAAGGGCCAGTCATTATTAACTGAAGCCAAAAAATATGAAAACCACTAAAAAATGTGAGTAAATAGCAACAAATTATCAGTTAAAAAAAAAAACCACCTAGAACTGTCAGAGGTTGTATGAAATTGAAAATTAAAATGCATTTTACAAATTTTGAATTAAAATTATTTTATATATATAATACACAAAAGTAGTAAAATAAACTGGAATAGAATTAGATCCGGGTTAAAATAATTTAATACAAATTATATAGGTAAATACTATATGATTGAAAAATACAAAATTTTAAATATCTATCGATATAAATTTAATTAAAAAAAATCATAGATAAAAAAAAGCAAAAATAATAAATCGATAAATTATTTTGTGTATTAATATCAATATCGCGTGTAAAAAAAAAAAAAAAAAAAAAATTAAATATTAGCTATTTTAGAAAGAATAATATTCTAAAATAAATAGCCATAAAATTGGTGTTTATTTTGATAGATCCGGCATTGTTTGAAGGTTAAAGAAAATATATATATACATATATATGTAGATAGTGCCTATTTGAAACATTGAAATAGTTAATTTAATTATATATTTTTAATTAAACAAATTTAAGGAATTATACTTACAAAGAACACCATGCCGTATTCACAGAAAAAAATTATAGTCCTAAATAAAGTTGTTGCACACAATTAAATTATAAAGACGAACACATAAACACAAAGAATATTTTAATTATAAATATTCTAAAAAAAAAAAAAAAAAAACTGAACAGTTATATTATATTAGAGAGAGCAGTTAGGTATAAAGAGAAAAAAAAATCACAAATCACAAGAGAACTACTAGATGATGAAGTGAGACGATATAATAGAATAAGAAAGAGATGACGATATTATAGTGCATGATGCTTGGTAGAATGGTATACTAGTGGGACTGTTAGAATGATGTGTACGGTGAGCCGGTAACACATACGACTGGCATCGAAATCCACTCGCTGGCTCTATACTAGTGGTAGTAGTATAAAGTTAGGACTATACACACAATCATCAGAGTAAGATCCGGCTATAGTTTACCCTTACTCTCTACAACAACACTGCCGGGCACCTTGCTGCCCTCTTTTACCACCTTTCCCGCCCCACCACCACCACCACCACCACCCACTCAGTACGTCTGTCTGTTGTTTTATACCTCGTCGGGTCACTCTTTCTTCTTCTAACGATATATTCCTTATGTTTAAAATAACCTACATTTAAATCTTATACTATCCAAGTCTTCTCTCTCTAAACTCCTACTTTACTCCAAATATAAACAACTTACTTCCGTTTTATGATATTAAAAGAGTTGAGGTTATCAACATTTTTTTTTGTTTTCTCTCTTATAAATAAATTATTTCCAACTGTGTTTCTTTTTGATTTCAAACGGATTTTTAATATCTTTTACCTATTTCATTAATGCGTCCATGATTTTTTGGGTTCGGTGAAATATATTTATTTACGAAAATGTAATTAAATAAAAAAAAAAAAAAAATCTCTGACTTTTCTGCTAATCCTACAATCCAATTAAGAAATAATTTACATAAAAGTTGGACTTTTTACTTAAACATTTAATCGTCTCCAAAATTGCATAGCTAGCTGGGTCACAATATACGTTGCACTGAAGGTAATATGGTAAGAAATATTCACACGAATTCTTCTTATAAGAATTTACATAATTCTAATTGACAAATTTAATTTAAACTTGGAATTTTTACTAAATCTAATTGATATCAATGTAATAGAATACAAAGAGAGGATCCATAGCAGAGAAAGAGAGCAAAAATGACAGGACCACTCTCTCGGACTAGAGTGGGAGAAACTACAAAAAATACAGCGACGGGCGGATAAATATAATACAGTTAATACAACTGAGGTCACTCGCCAGTCACAAAGTGTCATTACCCTCTTTATCGCTCTACCATACTCTACCACTGTAAATGTAAAGTCCAGACAGTCAGTGTCGTCACTTCTTATATTATACAGTGTTAGCCATATTTTGTTTGTTCATTCAAACCCAGACCATTTCTCTCCTTCATCAACCCCATTATATCAATATTAAAAATGTATAGCCAGGAGAATCTATTATTTAAAAAAATCTGGTCTAAAACCATCATACGATTTTTCTCTTACTCTTGTTAAAATAATTATATATATAACGATAAATTTTCTTTAATCTTTAAATTTTACTCATTTGTCAACATAAAAAACGGGGGGGGGTACAGCAACCAAAGTGAAGCTCAGCAACCAAAGAGAGTAAAGAGCAAAACCACTCTCTCGGACTGGAGTGGGAGAAACTGTATAAATATAACGACGGACAGTCCATAAAAACACAGTTGAATTCAGTTCAATACATCCAATCGCTATGTGTCATTTTCATACCACTCTACCTTAAACATTTCTCTATTGTAAAGTCCAGGCAGTCTGTGTCTCTTAATTAATATATATTAGTTAACCAGTGGTTACCAAGTCTTCTTATATCATCAACCAGATCTAAATTCTCTCCACCTAACATCCATTACATTAAACATTTCTCTATTGTTAAGTCCAGGCAGTCTGTGTCTCTTAATTAATATATTAGTTAACCAGTGTTAACCAAGTCTTCTTATATCATCAACCAGATCTAAATTCTCTCCACCTAACATCCATTACATTAAACATTTCTCTATTGTAAAGTCCAGGCAGTCTGTGTCTCTTAATTAATATATTAGTTAACCAGTGTTAATCAAGTCTTCTTATATCATCAACCAGACCTAAATTCTCTCCACTTAACACATCCATTATATTAAACATTTCTCTATTGTAAAGTCCAGGCAGTCTGTGTCTCTTAATTAATATATTAGTTAACCAGTGTTAACCAAGTCTTCTTATATCATCAACCGGATCTAAATTCTCTCCACCTAACATCCATTACATTAAACATTTCTCTATTGTAAAGTCCAGGCAGTCTGTGTGTCTTAATTAATATATTAGTTAACCAGTGTTAACCAAGTCTTCTTAAATCATCAACCAGACCTAAATTCTCTCCACTTAACACATCCATTATAGGGGGTAGGACAAGTACGAACCTACTAACCCAGGCAGCCAGGTAGAGAAGTGGTTACATAGTTGTCCAGGAGAGCACTCCAATAATATTAATTAACGCCATATAATGAGGGAAAGGATTAGCTCAGCGAATAGGAACGTATTATATGGTTGGGCGCTGGACTAGCAACGTGGATGTATCGGATTCGAATCCAGCAGTGCTGCCCTTAGATTTTCTCTTCTTAGGAGCCTCTCTATAGCTCACACTGCCGGTGATGGGCAGTGTTGTGTGTAAACGATTGAATACTGTCCGGAGGCGGGCATGTGCATTGAGATGGCCTCCGATATTTGGGTCCGATAATATGGTCACAGAGGGGGGGGCTTGGTCCTTTCCCATAGGCAATAATGACATCATACAACATTTGAAAATTAACACTACAATTATCGCACAACCATCTAAATAATAAAAGTGATTGGTTTATATTGGTGCAGTTAGCATTCCAACTTTAAAGGAAATGGCTTCAGTTCTTTTTGAGAAAATACCAAAAAACTTAAACATTTATTTTGTGAAGTCAAACTTCCTAACAGATTTTCCTCAAATTTGATATTCTAACAATTTGGTAATGCTTGTAATGTACATTGATGTACTAAAGGTGGTAAAAACCATACATTGTATGATGTAGTACTTTGAGGAAAACATAACGCTACCGTTCCCTCACCTCAGTATACCCAAAAAAGTAAATTTTCCCGGGAAGATATTTCAAATAAAAGTGGTGGTAAGATAGTATACGGAGTTTAAAGAAAATCGTTGGAGCAGTTTTCGAGAAAATCCCCCTCCCCCAAACCCTCAAAAACCAATTCTTTAAAATCACACTACGGATTAACTGATTTTCTACAAATATGGAATTTAATCATTGCTTCTAATGTGTCTTAATATTATATGGTTGGTGGAACCATATACTACACTGAAGCGGTACTTCAGTAGGAAAGTTTAATGTTACTTCTCCTCCAAAACCACCCAAAAAATTATTTTTCTTAGAAAAATGTTACAAATAAAAATGATAGGCTTGTTTAGACAGTATGTGAAATTAAAGAAAAATCGTTATAGCTATTTACAAAATAAGTGGGGAAAACTTAAACAAAAAGAAAACATTTAAGTAAAGTCGCACTTCCAGTGGGGACCAAAATCTTCATGTCAGATATGGAAACGGAATAGCAAGTTTGAGGTTCCTTGAAAACAATTTTTTTTTTTCAAAAAAAAGGACCACAAAACATATATATCTGGTGAAAGTCCAATTTCGAAGTGAAAGCCCAATTCCCAAACTCTTACCAAGTTGGAGATATTAAAAATTATTATAGCGATCTAATCTGGTATTTTATTTTATCCGTCGTAGCATGCATATTTATTTTCTTCCTGACCGGTTTCGGTTTTTGATCCATCGTCAGAGCAAATTGACCAAGTTCGTGTATAGAGTTCACTTCAACGTAATGTTTCTGTTACTTTTTACTCACACTTGTTGGTTGTATATAATTACATATGTGGGGAGGTTATAATATTCCCACATAATCTATACAACCAACAAGTGTGCGTAAAAAGTAACAGAAACATTACGATGAAGTGAACTCTCTACACGAACTTGGTCAATTTGCTCTGACGATGGATGAAAATCCGAAACCGGTCAGGAAGAAAATAAATATGCATGCTACGACGGATAATACCAGATGTTATCCAGCATTGCGGATCCATCCATGTATTCAACAAAAGCGATCTAAATTTGATTATCAGTATTAAGAGGAATTTAAGACAAAAACGGAAAACAAAGTCTTTTGGGTTCCAGGGCATATATTGGCATTGAAGGGAATGAGTTAGCCGACGCTCTGACAAAAGGAAAGGTGCTGTATCTCCATTAAATGGAGCTGGACCATTGTGTGGATCTCTCCAAGAGGAACTCAAGAAGGAGGTGGAAACAAGGAGGTCTCACTCAACTCTGGTACTTCCTCCCAGGACTGAGGCAGGCAAAGAGATCTAACTCAGGGAGGTCTAACTCAGGAATTATAACTCAGGGAGGTCGGAAGTAGGCATCGAACTCCAAATCTCTATCTGGGGGTAGATAGACAAAACACCAATACATCTCCTAACGGACTGCGATGCTACTACCATTCAGAGAAGATTCAAGAAATTGTGTAGTTACCAGGAAAAGGAGGGGAACATACCCTCCCTAGGATATGAAGAATCCTTAGGGATCTCAACCTGGTGGGGATGCCTCTAAAGACAGAAACAATACACACATTTAATTTCATATTATAATATAAACAAAATAATTTCAATAAATATAAAATCTTGAATTTTTTATTAGATTATCTAATCTGTAAATAATACCGCAAGTTAAAAAATATTATCAATAATTTTAAATAAATTTTAATTATATAGGCACGATGTTTACTGTATATTTAATCAACATTACATACTTTTAATATTTTTTCCAATATTATAGACAAAAAAAAAATAAATTAATAATTATGTATTTATAGGGAAATTCCCTTTTATTGTGGTTAGATTGAGGGATGATCAAAGATTAACTGATTGGCTTCTTATATAAAAACGTGACTTACAATTAAACTATTTTTATTTAGCAAATTTATTTAAATCTTCTGACAAATAAAAAATATAATTTTATATAATATAATTCATGAACAATAAACTTAAAATAGAATTTTCGCAGAGTTTAATAATGAGAAACGCTTATCGTTTTACTTAAATTAAATAAATTACTCTCCATTTTCATTATATTAAAATTTCTTTGACTATTAAATGTTAAATAGTTAAAAAAAAAACCCTTAGATTATCCGATGAAAATTGCATTTAAGCTTGCATTATTTACATTTTTAGTTTCTCTTACTCCTGGAAAGTTGAATTTTCACCCTGTGTACGAAAAAAAAAAATTTTTAGCTAATGGTCTCTGTATGTAAACAAAGTACCTAAAAAATGAAAAATCGACAGGAATTGTGTCCAAACTGGAAATCTGTTTAGGTAGTACCAACCATATCTGACATGATGGTTTAGAGGCAAAATCCATCAACCAAAAGTACGTCTTTACTGAATGTTTTTTTACTCTCTCTTACTCCTAGTAAGAGGAATTATTGTAATCGCGTCAAATTTTCGATATCGAGTTTTCACCGGAAATACATGTTTTGAGGTCCCCTGAGTCCAAAAAAGTGGTTTTTGGCAAATGGTCTGTGTGTGTATGTATGTAAGTGAACAGCATAGTTCAAAATCGAAAAACTGTAGAAAGTTGAAACTTCGATATTCCGTTTAGGTGGTATCACCATGGGATCTGACAGTACGTTATCTATCAATATTCCACAACCGGAAGTACCATTTTACAAGTTGTGTACGGTGATTTGATTATGAACCTCAGTTACAGCCTTTTATAATTTTATTTTTCCTGAATAAAATGACATTTTTTTCATTATTTCCCGACCGTTCCGACACACACTGCGTGTCATTCTCAAGGGAAAGAGTATCTTTCCTTAATAACTTTATACAATCTGAAATAACAATATTCAAATTTTAATAGTACATATCTAAGAAATCTTTATTATTAGTCATTATAATTGTCCAGCAAATTAGATTTACCAACCACTTATTATATCAGGATGTGATATATGTGCAAGATTTTGATCACCAGTTATAAAGGTACGCCCAGATTAAGCTCTTATTTGATATGTTACTAGTAATATTTATATTTATTATAAAAAAACTAATTAGTTATATTGCTAAAACATTAACCCTTATAGCTGGTTGTATTAAATTATTTGTACTGATTGTAAAAATTTGAGGTGGGACCATGTTTATTAATTTTTAATTTTTTGTGTTTTTTTGTATATATTCTATATTAATCTGTTTTTTTTACTGTTAGATTTCGGCTGTATTATTTAGTTTCACTAGCTATATGCGATGTTGGTTAACCCAATATAACTTGATAAATAACTTACTACTATATCAAACAGCCATAAATTCAAACCAATCCAATTTACTAGTTGTTTTTTCCTACTTTTTTTGCAATTTTCTCAAAAATGACTCCAACGATTTTTTTGAAACTTGGTACATCAACTACACATACAAAGAGCTACAACTTTTTATTTAAAACATTTCTCTGGGAAAATTCATCTAAGGGCACTTTTAGGGGAGGGGGTGGGTATGTTTTCCTGTAAAAGTGCTATATCATAGTTGATTATACAATTCTATCATCCAAACAAAATTAATTAGAAAAAATAGATGGACAAAATTCCGAGTTTCAAGAAAAATTAGTAAACCGGAAGTGCGCTTTTATTGAACAGTTTTTTTTTCTCATTTTTGGACAAATTTCATTAAATTTAATATTCTGACTATAAAATTTGTCAATTACAATTTTGAAAAAGGGAAATAAGAAAAAGTTGTGTAAGTATTTTACACTAGATTTTTTTTTTTTTCATTTTTTGCGATTAACTCGAAAACGGTTCCAACGATTTTCCTTAAACTTTGTATATCATCAACATACATAAATATTTATCAATGTTTATTTAAAACATTTTCCGAAAAAATTGATTTTGGGGGTGTTCTGGGGAGGGGGGGAACAGTAACTTTAAGCTTTCCTCTAACGAATCACTTCAATTACAATAAAAGGTTGGTTCTCCACATGTGAAATATTCATATACATTAGAAGAATTGCGAGAATTCCAAATTCGAAGCAATCGATTAATTTGAAAATGCGAGTTTATTAGAATAGATTTATGAGTTTTGTTTTTTTTATAATTATCACGAAAACGACTTCGAAAATTCCTTTTAAACTTGGAATGCTAACTACACAGATACAAACCAATCATTTTTATTTGAAACAATTCCCAAAAAATAGATTTTTAGTTAGTATTGCGGCATTTTTTGGCATTAAATTTCAAATATATGGGTGTAATGACATAGCAATGTCAAAGCAATTTCAAGCGGTTCCAGCCAGCCGCTACCTTCACAAAATATAAGAAAAAGAAAGAATAATTTATAACTAGTGGCCTCAGCCGGCCGCTGCCTTTTTCAATACGAGGGTATCAAAGAGAAGCACCCAGAAAAACTCTTTTTTTATTGAACAGAAGCCAACTGGCCGATTCAAGGCTACCGGTCTTTGAAAATCACCGATGGGCGACCAAATCTGGCCACTGACCTAAATCACTGGTCACCGACCTAACCAAGGTAGCACGTTATGAGAGATGAGAATTACTTACACACCTGACAGTGTGTGAGTAATACTGATATAAACTTTGCCCCACTGGAGGAGAGGATCATTCATCATTCATCGATCATTATTAGTACACAAGTAACATCAGTATATCAGTATTATCATTACATCAGCAGTTATACTTGAGTTCAGAGCGCGTCCCTATACAAGGTTAAACTTATAATTATTTCATAGTTGTGCATATTAGTTATTTATTTTAATCATTTAAATTATTTGTTATTTAACTCTTAAAATTATTTATTTATTTTTATCAATTCATATTAATTGTAGTTACCATTTCGCTCATTCAAATTATTGTAAAAATATAATCTATTTTTGTAAAATCAGTGTTTAGTATTTCGAGTCTAAAATCTATAACTAACTTCCGCCTATTAAATCCCACTTCAACACATCTAACTTCATACCTCAGGAATCACGACAATTGATTCCACTACATGGGGGTTGATTCTTAAGTTATTGGCTCGATCTTCACTTCCCTATTTAGTTGAGTTTGTAAGATGGTACTTGTCACCCCCCCCCCCCACACCACCTCTATATTTACGAAGTCCAATTATTAGTTTGATTCGAGCAGTTCTGCACACGTATATTTTAACATATAATTTGTAGAAATGTAATAATTTCAAACTTCATTTTGTCCATAAAGTTTAACTAAGGGTTGTGGTGAACCCTGACTATAGTTTACTTTTACAAAATTTGCATCTCTATTAACATAAAATTATTATTTCCTTTGTTTTTGAATATTTCATTTAGCTTTGTACTATATCAATTTAATTATAATTATACAATATTATATAATTCATTTCAAACATAATTTAAAAACTAATGAGCACATAGTTATGATGTTAAATCTGTAGAAAAAAAGTTATTTTGGATACAATAAATAATATAAAAAATATTGAGGCTTATAAGATATACTAAAATATATATAATAGATAACTGGGAGGAGGGTAAGTATAACTAGGTTGAGTACAGTTAGAAAGTGCCCCCCCCCCCACAGTTGAGTGCAGCACCCCATTAGGCAAGATGAGAAAGAGGATGTTGTCAGGGAATTGGACAAGATATATATATATATAAAAGAGGGCAAGAGGGTGGGGGAGTGAGTAGTTAGGTGTTGAACATGCAGTCCGGTAGACGGGCTGGTTACTACTACTACTAGTTAGTGATAGAGGCTGGTGACCGGACCTGGCCATGATGACCGGGTTAGATTAGGCAAGAATCACCGCCGGACCACATATCTTCTTCTTCCAACCACCACCTAAACACCTGCTCCATTAAATATCCGCCTAACTTGGCCCCAGTGGCTGATATTATTAAATTTAGTTATCAAACCTAGGGATAAAACATTATCTTTTATTAAACTTTAAAAAAATCTGATGTAAATCGAACTTTTTTCTTACTGCAATTTAATTAATTAACACATTTTCATTAAAATTGTAATAATTACAAACTAGTTACAAAACTAATTAATTACAAATTAGTTGGGTTTACCATAAAAAAATCTGGTGTGAAACACTCACACAACTTTCTCTTACTCCTGTTCTCAAAATTATAATTGACAAATTTTATAGTTTGTGTACCAAATATAACGAAATTCGTCGAAAACTGAAAAAGCTGTTCAATATAAGCGCACTTCGGCTTACAATTTTCTTAAAACTTGGAATTTTTGGCCATCTGTTTATTTCTAATTAATTTTATTTGGATGATAGAATTGTATAATCAACTATGATACCATTTTAGGAGAAGCTGCAACCCCACCTCCCTTAAAACTGCCCTTACATGAATTTTTCCAGAGAAATGTCTTAAATAAAAGATGTAGATCTTTGCATTTTTATTTTGTATACGAAGTTTCAAGAAAATCGTCGGAGCCATTTTTGAGAAAATCGCGAAAAAAATGAAAGAATCATTTAGTAAAGTGTCAAAACAAACGCACTTCCGGTTATCTGATTTTTATCAAACTCGGAATTTCAACAACATATTTAATTCTAATTAACATTATTTAGATGACAGAATTGTCTAATAACTGAAATAGCACTTTAAATGAAAACCTAACCCCACCCCTCCCCCAGAAGTGCCCTTAAATGAATTTTCCTGGAGAAATGTTTTAAATAAAAGTTGTAGCTCTTTGTATGTGTAGTTGATATTCCAAGTTTAAAGAAAATCGTCGGAGCGATTTTTGAGAAAATCGCATAAACGTAAAAAAAAAAACAAATAGTAAAGTGGTACCTAAAGGTAATATTAAGTTTGAACTTTCTACGATTCCACTGTGATACCTAAAGGTAATATTAAGTTTGAACTTTCTACGATTTTTCGTTTTTGAGCTATGCTGTTCACATACATACACACACACAGAGGCCATTTGCTAAAAACCACATTTTGGACTCAGGGGACCTCAATACGGATATTTCCGGTGAAAACTCAATATCGAAAATTTGACACGATTACAATACTTCCTCTTACTAGGAGTAAGAGAAAGTAAAAAAGAGTAGTAGGGGTTTAAAGATACTTGGTCAATGTGCCAGCAACTCTGATCCAAAGCTAAGCTTATAGCGGTGTTTTAAATGTAGATAAAATCTAGTGTGAAACACTCACACAACTTTTCTTTACTCTAAATTATGATAACTTAATCAAGAAATTTTCATTAAAATTGCAACGTTAGAATGATTACTTAGGCTAGCCATAAAGATGGTGGCAGGGGATTTTTCTTATATATCTGAGCGGCCTCATGTGTAGCGCTCTTTGTCAATACCAAGCCTTGTGAGAATTTAAATGTAAAACTAACAAACATACCCCACTAAAATCAATTTATTTCAAAAAAATGTTTCAAATAATAGTGATACGTGCAGCAAGAATTCCAAGTTTAAAGTAAATCGTAACCGTTATCGAGAAAATTCCCCCCAAAAAACTCAAAAAACGTATTCCGGTTAACCAATTTTTTTCAACCAAACCATATATTATAAAACAACCATGTATTATACTCAAATAGTACTTTACAGGATAGCTTACGCTACTGTTCACGCAGAACTCTCAAAAAAAAAAGAAAGTAAGTTGTCCGGTGGACATTTTTCAAATAAAAGTGATTAATATAAGTTATTCGAATAATATTCTTAAATAGGGTTAAATGCCACAACTCTAAATGCAACGCAATAGTGAAAGATTAAAATTTAATGAAATCAATTACTATGTAGGTGATATAACTATGATTTAATTCGTCATAGCATGGATTCATTTTGTTGGTTTTGGCCAGTTTCAGTGGATTTTTATCCACCATCATTCTGTCTTAAACCTGATCAATACGTGTTGAGAGTTGGACTAGACAAGACTGTCTGGACTAGATAATCAACCAGTGCGGTGCGTGACAGAAACTTGAAGTTGGAATTAACTCTCTATACTCTACACGTATTGATAGCCTTACTTAGCTAACACTGATGGTGTATAAGAATCCGAAACCGGTCAGAATCAACAAAATGAACCATGCAATGATAGATAAAAATCATAAAAGTTATTCATTATATATACAATTCGATACATATATTATCAATACAATTCGATATAAATAAAAAAAAACCTGGTTTGAAACACTCACACAACCTTCCCAGATTCCAGTTCTCAAAATTATAATGGACAAATTTTATAGTTTGTGTACCAAATT
Organism: Triatoma infestans; assembly: GCA_011037195.1. Lineage (NCBI taxonomy): Eukaryota > Metazoa > Arthropoda > Insecta > Hemiptera > Reduviidae > Triatoma > Triatoma infestans. The sequence continues at coordinate 179,174 of JAAEAF010000481.1, forward strand.
TAATGAAATTCGTCGAAAACTAAAAAAAAAAAAACGGGTCAATAAAAGCGCACTTCCGGTTTACTAATTTCCTTGAAACTCGGAATTTTGGCCATCTATTTTATTTCTAATTAATTTTGTTTGGGACATGGAATTGTATAATCAACTATGATAGCATTTTAGAGAAAAACATAACCACACCCCTATCCTATAAGTGCCCTTAAATGAATTTTCCCAGAGAAAAGTTTTAAATAAAAGTTGTAGATCTTTAAATGTGTAGTTTATATAGAAAGTTTGAAGAAAATTGTGTGAGCCATTTTTGAGAAAATCGCGAAAATGTGAAAAAAAAATCATTTAGTAAAGAAATAAAAGTAAACATACTTCCGGTCTCACCCGATTTTTTTTCAAACTCGGAATTTCAACAACATATTTAATTCTAATTAACATTATTTAATGACAGAATTGTTTAATAAACTAAAAAAGCACTTTAGAAGAAGCCCTAACCCCATACCTCCCCAAAAGTGCCCTTAAATGAATTTTCCCGGAGAAATGTTTCAAATAAAAGTTGTAGCTCTTTGTATGTGTAGTTGATGTACCAAATTTCAAGAAAATCATTAAAGCCACTTTTGAGAAAATTGCAAAAAAGGAAAAAAAAAAACTAGTAAAGTGGTACTTCTGGTTGAGGAATTTCGACAGATAACACAACTGTCATGGTGATACCTAAACGTAATATCAAGTTTGAACATTCTACGATTTTTCGTTTTCGACCTATGCTGTTTACATACAATACACACACAGACCATTTTCTAAAAACCACTTTTTTGGACTCGGGGAGCCTCAAAACGAATATTTCCGGTGTCAAAACTCGATATCGAAAATTTGACACGATTATAATACTTCCTCTTAGTAGGAGTAAGAGAAAGAAAAAGGTATTAACTTACTAATATATCAGAGCAATGGTATAGAATACATATGCCACGTGTGTCTTGTGTGTATGTTTGTATATATGTATATGTTAATATTTTGCTATTTAACCAGATTAATGTTCAATACAGTCATATTTGTTTGTTTATCTGGTATGGCCCAGTCATTCGCTAACCATACAACACTTTGGAGAGTTAATTAAAAGTTCCGCACTGTTGACAACGCTTGTTGAAGAGAAGTTTATTTACTGAGAAGTTGTTTTAACAATTTTTAAATCCACCTTTATACTAGATGAGAAGAATTAATTATATTTTAATATCTAATGGTTATAAAAGTCTAATAAACTAAAGTCAATGATTTGACTTGCTCGTAAATGTATGTAGTACTTAGGGGGATCTCAAACTTGACTTGTAATGTCAATTTCCGATTGGTATTGTGGTCTGTGGTACAAAAATAAGTAAAAACCCCCTTTCTTTAGTAGAATGTTATCTAAACAAGGCAGTGTTATTTATGTGAATGGTATAACTAAGATAAGGTGGAATGTAGTTAATTCCCAAAGAAAGGGTTGATGAACTTCCAGTGCTGGTGAGAAGATGTCTATCGCCGTCATGACATAGTGTGTCTGTCTGTCTGTGAACATCTTCGTAATTTCACAGAGTTAATAACCTAAACAAAGAAATTGCCAATCTTTCATTTAATTTAATAATATTTATTTAATAAACAAACCTAAGGTATATATAGGTGACTGTTGACGAGCGTAATAAATAAATCTGATGTGACACTGTCACACAGCTTGCTCTTACCGCAGTTGTTAATATAATAATTATGAAACTGACAAATTTCAATGCTTCTGCATTGACTTCGTTTTTTTACTTTCTCTTACTCCTAAGTAAGAGGAAGTATTGCAATCGTGTCAAATTTTCGATATCGAGTTTTCAACGGAAATATCCGTTTTGAGGTCCCATGAGTCAAAAAAAGTGGTTTTAGCAAATTGTCTGTGTGTGTGAACAGCATAGCTCAAAAACGAAAAAAAAGTAGAAAGTTCAAACTTGATATTCCGTTTAGGTATCACCATGGGATCTGACAGTACGTTATCTGTCAAAATTCCTCAACCGCAAGTACCACTTTACTAGTAGTTTTTCTTTTTTACTTTTTTGCGATTTTCTCAAAAACAGCTCAGACGATTTTCTTCAAATTTGGTACATCAAATACACATACAAAGAACTGCAACTTCTATTTAAAACATTTCTCTGGGGAAAATTCATTGAAGGGCACTTTTGGGGGAGGGGTAGGAATAGGTTTCCATCTAAAGCGCTAATTCAGTTTATTGGACAATTAGCTCATCTAAATAATGTTAATTAGAATTAAATATATTGTTGAAATTCCAAATTTGAAATAAATTGCATAACCGCAAGTGCGTTTACTTTACCACTTTACTAAATTTTTTTTTTTTTCAGTTTTTCACATTTTCGCGATTTTCTCAAAAATGGCTCACACAATTTTCTTCAAACTTTCATTAAATTTGGTACACTAACTATAACATTTGTCAATTATAATTTTGAGAAGTGGAGTAAGAGAAAGTTGTGCGAGTGTTTCACACCAGATTTTTTACTTTCTCTTACTGTAGTAAGAGAAAGTACTGTGATTGTGTCAAATTTTCAATATTGTGTTTTCACCAGAAATACATGTTTTAAGGTCCCTTGAATCCGAAAAGTGTATGTAATTAGTTTGTTTCTAAACAGCGTAGCGTAATAAATGAGAAAATTTGCGAAAATTTAAAAATAACACTCCGTTTGTGTATCACCATGGAATTCGGACAGTAAGTTATTTGTCAAAATTACTGAACCGGAAGTACACCCACCATTTTACTGAATGGATTTTTCAGTATTTTTTTCGGGTGATTTTCTCAAAAATGGCTCCCACGATTTCATTCAAATTATTAGGTGTCAACTGCAATAAGCTTGTGTCAAAATGAGCAATAAGTTTTATTTGAAATTTAATTTAAGAGGTTTTTGGGAGAGAGAGGTGGGATTATGTTTTTCCTTTAAAGTGCTATTTGAAGGAATTTAAAGTTTCTATCTGCCAACTTAACGTAATAGCAATAGTAACTGTTACGACACATATAACTGTGTCTTCACATCACAATTTCAACATTATAGTTAACGCTTTAGACATATGGCAGCGCTAGGAAATAGTTTTCGTAATAAAATAGTTACGAAACTTTACTTATAAACCAAATTAGGTAGATAGTAAAAGTGTATACGTATATATGTTTGTTTATATTTTAATTGTATATGTTTTCGCAATTCAATAATTTATTCGTTTAAGATTTTGTCTGTCTATTTCTGGGAAAAATCTCAAGAAATGTGAAACACATTAAACATATTTCGTTTCCTTTCAGTTTATTATTTATAAACAAAATAATGAGGCAATCAACGCTCTAGCACTTATGTAACAAGGAAGTGGGATCACGTATTCATATTCAATGATATAAAATTTATTAAACCTCTGGTGGACTTAGTCTTCGGCAGATGTAAAAGCAACCAAAGAGAGCAAGAGAAGTTCAACCACTCTCTCGGATTGGAGTGGGAGAAGCTGTATAAATATAGCGACGGGCAGTCCATAAAAACACAGTTGAAATCAGTTCAGTACATCCAATCGCTACGTGTCAGTTCTCATACCACTCTACCTTAAACATTCCTCTATTGTAAAGTCCAGGCAGTCTGTGTCTATATTAATATATTAGTTAACCAGTGTTAACCAAGTCTTCTTCTTATATCATCAACCAGACCTAAATTCTCTCCACCTAACACATCCATTATAGCAGATGATTTGATTTCGTCACGATAAGATATAAAATGCTAATCTCGCCGTTCTTCAGCCTACATGGAAAATAAAGTGTTATTTTCAGTAAAAATCAAAATTCGTATTTTAAGCCTGTCTAACCAAAGAGTAGATTACTGAAGAAAAGCTATGAGAACACTAAACTCAACGGCAATGGAGCTACAACATTCATACAAGAAAACAAATTAGCTAACCATAATTCGAAACAATATTATTTAACGCAGCAAAAACATGTCAGTATAAGGATGCACAGAAAAATAGCTGCAAGTGAAACAGATTTCTGAAAGCGCTAAATGAGAAAAGCTCTTAGAGAAAGAAGTCCCAACAACTGAATACATACATTTGTATTCTTACTAATACTACTTTCTCTTAGAAGTAAGAGGAAAGTATTGTAATCGTGTCCAATTTTCGATACTGAGCTTTCACCGGAAATATCCGTTTTGAGGTCCCCTGAGTCCAAAATAGTGGTTTTTAGCGAATGGTGTGTGTGTGTATGTGAACAGCATAGCTCAAAAACGAAAAATCGTAGAAAGTTCAAACTTGATATTACGTTTAGGTATCACCATGGGATCTGACGGTGCGTTATGTGTCAATATTCCTCAACCGGAAGTACCACTTTACTAGTTGTTTTTTTTACGTTTTTGCAATTTTCTCAAAAATGGCTCCGAAGATTTTCTTTAAACTTGCTATATCAACTACACATACAAAGAGCTACAACTTTTATTTGAAACATTTCTCCAAGAAAATTCATTTAAGGGCACTTCTGGGGCAGGGGTGGGGTTAGGTTTCTATCTAAAGTGCTTTCAGTTTATTAGACAATTCTGTCATCTAAATAATGTTAATTAGAATTAAATATGTTGTTGAAATTCCGAAAAAATCAGATAACCGGAAGTGCGTTTGTTTTTGACAATTTACTAAATGATTCTTTCATTTTTTTCGCGATTTTCTCAAAAATGGCTCCGACGATTTTCTTGAAACTTCGTATACCAAATAAAAATGCAAAGATCTACAATTTTTTATTTAAGACATTTCTCTGGAAAAATTCATGTAAGGACAGTTTTAGGGGAGGGATGAGGTTGCAGCTTCCCCTAAAGTGGTATCATAGTTGATTATACAATTCTATCATCCAAACAAAATTAATTAGAAATAAACAGATGGCCAAAATTCCAAGTTTTAAGAAAATTGTAAGCCGGAAGTGCGCTTATACTGAACAGCTTTTTCAGTTTTCGACGAATTTCATTAAATTTGGTGCACAAACTATTAACATTTGACAATTATAATTTTGAGAACTGGAGTAAGAGAAAGTTGTGTGAGTGTTTCATACCAGATTTTCTTTTTATTATATCTTACTCGCTGAGAGGAAGTACTGCGATCGTATCCAATTTTCAAACTTGACCTTTCACTGGAAAACCTTGTTTTTGAGTTTGTGATACAAATGTTTTCTAACGGTATTTACCTGAACAAAATATTAATAAAAAAAAAAAAATGAAATGTCTAATAGGATACTCAAACTTGGTATACCGTTTAGTTTTTACGATCGCATCTGATAACACGATAGTTTCGATAAAATTCTATCAAACCGGAATTGTGATTTGACTGAATGATTTCCTTGGAAACGGTTCCAATGCTTCTTTTTTTTTTTTTTCAATAAACTTCGTATACTATCTTCACACATACGTAGATATTTGTCACTTTTTTGCTGGAAACATTTCTTGGGAAAATTTGGGGAGGGCGGTGAGGGGGATTCTAAGGGAACAGTAAGATTAAGCTTTCCTCTAAAGCAGTGGTCTTCAAACTGTGTTCCGTTGAACCCTATCTCTGGGGATTCCCGCAAATCATAGAAAATTGAAAATAAAAATTTATGAACCACTCACACTAGTTGACTAGTGTTTAAAAAAAAAAAAAAAAAAAAAAAAAAAAAAAAATCTAATGTGAAACAGATTCACACAACTTTCTCTCACTCCAGTTTTGAAAATTGTAAACAGACAAATTCTATTAGTTTGCGTATCAAATTTAATGAAATTCGTCGAAAACTGAAAAAACTGTTAAGTTAAAGCGCACTTCCGGCTTACAATTTTCTTAAAACTTGGAATTTTGGCCACCTATTTCTTTCTAATTAATATTTTATTTCGATGATAGAATTGTATAATCAACTATGATAGCACTTTAGAGAAAAACATAACCCCACCCCTCCCCCTAAAAGTGCCCTTAAATGAATTTTTCCTGGAACATGTTATAATAAAAGTTGTAGATCTTTGTATGTTTAGTGTACATACGTAGTTTCAAGAAAAATCGTCTGAGCCGTTTTTGAGAAAATCGTGAAAAAATGAAAAAACCATTTAGTTATGTGGTAAAGTAAAAGCACTTCCGGTTATGCGATTTATTTCAAACTCGGAATTTCAACAATATATTTAATTCTAATTAACACTGTTTAGATGACAGAATTGTATAATCAACTGAAATAGCATTTTAGATAAAAACCTAACTCCACCCCTCTCCCAACAAAAGTGCCCTTCAATAAATTTTCTCGGAGAAATGTTTCAAATAATAGCTGTAGCACTTTGTAAGTGTAGTTGATATACTAAGTTTGAAGAAAATCGTCGGAGCCATTTTTGAGAAAATCGCAAAAAAGTAAAAAAAAAAACAACTAGTAAAGTGGTACTTGCGGTATAGGAATTTTGGCAGATAACACACTGTCAGAGATAACGGAATATCAAGTTTCAACTTCCTACGGTTTTTCGTTTTTGAGCTATGCTGTTCACATACATACATACATACATACACACACACACACACACACAAAGACCATTTGCTAAAACCCACTTTTTTTGACTCAAGGGACCTCAAAACGGATATTTCCGGTGAAAACTCGATATCGAAAATTTGACACGATTACAATACTTCCTCTTACTAGGAGTAAGAGAAAGTGAAAATATAAGATACAATTATTCATGCAAAATACCCAGAAGTTTCTCACAGAGCTATAAAGATTTTAATCCAATTCGAAACAATTTAAGCGAAAAATCTTACTCAACGTATGTGGCAACAAAAACAAACTATAGAAACAAATTAAATGTAGAATATGAAATGCGACTGCAGATAACAATAGAGAGCTAGATTTTGACAGATTGTGTCAAAAAAATGGAAGCACACCCCAACACTAAATATAATGCAAGAGTAGGTGAAACCTAGAGTACGAGTAATGCTATCAATAAGTAAATTACAATAAATTTTATATTAAAACTTTTTTATAAAAAATACAATGCTTTAATTGCCGTTACAGTACCTATAACATATTGATTTAGTATTAGAATTAGAATGACACGGGGGGGGGGACTCGAACCCAGGCACTGCAGCATACCCATTGAGGCTTATTGTGCTAATCCCTCAAAACCTAGTAGAGGAAGCCCCCCTCCTCTGCATGAGGTCCAGAACCTTCCCCCACCAGTCCTTCTTGGAGTACGATTTCCTCCAGTCTCAACGTGCCGAAGATCTCGTGCGCAATCTGCCGATTGCAACGAAATGAAACAACAGGTGAGAGGCCGTCTCCTCCTCCTCCTGACACAGTCTACACAAGGACTCCGAATCAACCAATCCCATCTTGTGCAGATGTTTCTTGAACCTACCAACCGCCGTAAATAGGCCCGTTATCAGACAGATCTGATACATACTTAAACCCAGGATCTCTCTCTGGTTCTTCTACTACACAGCTCTGTCATGACCATTTTGCCTGTCTTGCCCCTGCTTAGCCTCCAGTGACGACTGTGCTCTCTCCGAGTCCATACTCTCTGAGACGCCCTCGCCATACTTCTGGCTATTCCCAGAACAGGTTCCGGCCCACAAAACGGAGTATTCGCTCCGTCCCTAGTCAGCTGGTCGGCTAGTTCCTTTACCTTTAATCTCCGTGCCCCGGCACCCATAAGAGCCGAACTTTATTGTGCCGGGCTAACGCTTCCAGGGAGTCTCTACACTCCCTAATCTGAACATACTGAGGCTAAAATACAGAAATGTAATTCACTCATTCTTCGTCCTATACCAAAAGGCTAATGTCAACAATTTTTAGTCAAAATGTACAAAAAAAAAAGGGCCAATGTCAGAAAAAAAAATACACGGTGGCACCTCGAGGTATCACAGTTAGTGTACATTAATCATCACTGACCCCAGTTGACATAAGAAAAAAAAACAGTATCCTGGAATTCTTAGTTTTTTTTTAGTAAATCCCACAAAAGAAAGTGTTAAATTTTCAATACTCATTTACAGAAAACTGTGGTTTTGGACATTGGCCCTTTTAGAAATATTATTGGCGCTCTCTTCTAGTCTACAGTGTAATTAATTATTTTACTATCTGCCTGGGTAGGAACTTGTCCCCTCCCCCCACCATCTCTATATTTTCATGTAAGGGGGGAGGTGATTCTGAATGTTCCTAGTGCTTTCAGTGCAGCCTGGCTGTCCGAGAAGATGCATATCTCCCTATTCCTAGAGTCCATACCGCAAATTCTCCTCAGCACAGGCCTTTGACCCAGGCCCTATCTTTAGGATGGCTGGGGAGGAGTGCTGTCCAACATTCCACTTTGAGCTCTCCTTCCAAGTGATCATAAGGTCAAAATCAGAATGGGCTAAAAGTTGGGAAAAACAAGGCCAGACTGGGGGGATCCTGGTTTACGGATGGATCCAAAATGGCCTGCAGAACTGGAGCCGGTATATATGGAGTTAAACCGGAGGTACTCATTGCGAGGCTCTTCGGTGGATACTCCACGGTATTGCAGGCTGAAGTTTATGCAACATATTGATTTACTCTAAATATGATTTTCAGATATATTTTTTTAAGGGTGGAATGAGGTTCCCTGAAAAACCTTATAATTCTAAGGGCTCCGTGAGTCGAGTTTGAAGACAACTACTTTAAAGTACCAATTCAGTAAAATATATCATTCTACCATACCTAATAATAATAATGATATACATTAGAAACATTGATAGAATTCTAAATTTGAAGAAAATCAGTTAACCGGAAGTACGTCATTACAGAATAAGATTTTGAGTTACTTAGAATGATAATTGCAAAAAAACAAAATCTATCACTTTTATTTGGAAAATTTTCTGAAAACATTGACTTTTAGATAGGGCTGATGAATCTGCTTTGAATTTCAAGTGTTCTAGTTTTCACAGATGACATCTAAATATTACGATGATGTCGATGAAAGATTAGAAATAAAAAAATGGCCAGGTAAAAGCAGGCGGTATTTCTTTTCTTATTATTACTAGTGGTTTTATTTTTGAACAATATTATTGGCACTCTCTTCTAGTCTACAGTGTAATTAATCAGTTTACCATCTGCCTGGATAGGAACTTGTCCCCCCCCATCACTATATTCATGTAAGGACAACTGAGCAAAATTCGGAGTTGAAGGAAAATTTATCACTTTTTATATATAACTAAGCTTAACTTGGCCACGCTTAGCTGGGGCTCAGACTGATTTTAATTATTAGAGCAGTAAATGAAGTATGATAACATAGATTCTGCAAGAAAAAACATCATTCAATTTTATACCCCACTTTGCGTTGCTGTGAACTGTAAGGAAAGAAAGAAAAAATGTTTTTAACTGAAAGTCTTTTTTTATTTTAAAGCTAGTGAATGGACAACACATTTTTTGTTTGGAATACCTTGTCTACTAATTCTTCTTTTAAATGTACAATGCTGCAGAAATTAGATGGGAAGGTGATTTTTCCTGTTGTTGGATTTGTAGGTGCAGTGCCGTTACCGACTTCGAGTCGGGTCTTGAAAATATGGCAGCCGTTGGATCGTTTTGAAGTTGAACTCTCATATTCGTCGTTAAATGAATTTTTTTTTACTGTGCTCCAAAGAGTTGAATATTTCAAGCAGGCATGCAATTCATCAGCTGGTGTTGAGCGAGGTATCACTGGAAGCGTTTGCCTGAAGTCACCGGATAGTAACCCAATGCTACACCAAATGGAGCCTGATTATTTCTGAAGTATTATTTCAATGTATGGTCTAATGCTTCTTGTGAGCCATAATACACTCATCCCATACAATAATTCTGTACGCCCGAAGAATCTTTCCCATTCCTGATGTTTTAGAAATATTACATGTTTGGTTTTCTGTGAAGTGCATGTTTAAGAGCTGAATGCGCTGTTATCAACTTAGCAGCATTACCTGAAGAAGAGAGTGCTCACGCAATATGGCCATTTGAACGGATTTTGGCCAGGATTAAGGAAATAAGGAACATTTTTTCCAGTTCCAGCTGGAGCGTCCAAAAAGGAAATCCACCGATTGGTTGGTCACAGCTTGTATGATGGTATCAAGCGGACTATCTTCTGGGGATGCCAACGGATAGGATGGTTCCTAAGTATTTCTTCGAAAGGAACTTCCATATTGTCATACCGAGCAGAGGCGAATGGGGCTGCGACCCACCCCTGTTCGGTAACTTGATCTGGTATACAGATGGATCCAAAACTCCGACTGGGGTCGGAGCTGGGGTCTACGGGGGCAGGCCCAAAGTTAAAATTAAGGCCAGCCTAGGGAAGTACGCCACGGTCTTTCAGGCTGAAGTCGTGGCGTTACAACTCTGCGCTAGGGAGATTATAAGGCAAAGGATAGTGGGTAGAAGAGTGGCCATATACTCCGACAGTCAGGCAGCCCTGAAGGCACTTTCCTCACACCAAATAGTCTCAAGACTGGTGTGGGATTGCCTACTTGCCCTCACCGAGGTGGGTACTCGGAATAAACTGACACTCGCCTGGGTGCCGGGACATGCGGGGTTCCTGGGCAATGAGAGGGCGGATGCCTAGCGAGGGAGGGCTCGCAGGATACCTTTATAGGCCCCGAACCCTTCTGCGGCTTGTCCAGGAGCCTCATCCAAACTTCTATCAAGGGGTGGATAGAAGATCAGCGTCTGCGTTGGTGGGAGGGAACACCAGGACAGAGGCAGGCAAAGCTCTTCATTAAAAGACATTTGCCTAAATTTACCAAAGACCTACTGAGCCAAACCCGAAGGGATATAAGGTTAATTGTGGGTCTACTAACAGGGCATTGTAGGCTGAATAGACACATGCACCACCTACAACTTGCGGACAGTGCGGTATGCCGATTCTGCAAGGTAGAGGAGGAGACCCCGGCGCACATCCTTTGTGAGTGCGCCGGCCTGGCGAGGATTAGGTTTCTTCAATTGGGGACGGGCAATCCCGAAGCTGAAAGCTTCATGACGGAGCCGCTCTCAGCTTTGCTAGGATTGATTAGGAGGGCAAAGCTGGGGGCTGTGCTGTAACTTAAGGGGATCTACAATAGACCTCAATTTGTAGGTCGCAGTGGAATGAGGCTCACCCCCCTCCCCGCTTCTATACTATGATGGTATCAAATGCTATCTTTTGTTCTTGAAGAGTTTAGGTGTATTTTCTTAGATGAATAGCTGTAAGTCATTTCTGGTGCATGATTGCTCTCTGAGCAGTTCTCTCTCGAATGTTGCATTGATCGACCTAATTAGGTACTGTAACTCTCAATTGTCAACAACTTGCCACACATAGCGAAACAAAGATCCTTAATGAAGATTAACGCTTCATTGTATATTTCTTCTGTGAAATCCAAGGCCATGATTATGTGTTTCATGAGGTATTCTGTGCAGAACATCTTCGGCCGTGAGTGCGCAACGATCGCAGCGCGTCTGCGTCTGTCTATTTATGCCAACCTTGCGAAACGCACGGAATTTCCCGTTCCCGGGGAACTTCAGAATAAAAAGTATATATATAAACACTCTTATACAGAAATGCAACGTTTTTGTCAAAATTTCAAGTCAATCCATTGACTACTTTTCGAGTTTTCCGGCCACAAACATACGGATGCTGAAGTTTTATAAATATAGACTGTTTTAGCAATAGCAAGAGAAAACCGTGTAATTACTTCATACCAGATTTTTTTTTTGAATTCCATAAAGTCTATAAAAAAAGTAATTATTCCCAAATAGATAAAATATAAAAAGAAAAACTTATGTGAAATAATCACACGTCTTTTTACTACTGCGATTTATACATAGTTATAATTTTCTTATTCTTTCTAAAATATAATTCTTATTAGAAGTTTAGTTGTCTCTCCAAGGAGACAACATGGAATGGGAGAATCTAATCTCATATAAACTACTTTTTTGGGGGAAAGTATAACCTTTACACTTCCCAAAAAAACTTTGCCCAAAACCTTAGAATAAATTTACTTGGAAAAACAAATTCAAACAAATGTCATGTACGGTTAGTATAATAAGTGTAATGAAATTCGTTAGTAACTTTATGGAGAATGTCGTAAAAAAAAAAATCTGGTGTGAAACACTCACACAACTTTCTCTTACTCCAGTTCTCAAAATGATAATTGACAAATTTTATAGTTTGTGTACCAAATTTAATGAAATTCGTCGAAAACTGAAAAAACTGTTCAGTAAAAGCGCACTTCCGGTTTACTAATTTTCTTGAAACTCGGAATTTCAGCCATCTATTTATTTCTAACTAATTATGTTTGGATGATAGAATTGTATAATGAACTAGAATAGCACTTTGATGAAAATCGAACCCCACCCCTCCCCTAAAAGTGCTCCTAAAAGAAATTTCCCAGAGAAAAGTTTTAGATAAAAGTTGTAGATCTTTGCATGTTTAGTTTATATACGAAGTTTCATAAAAAGGTCGAGCCCATTTGAGAAAATTTTGAAAAAAAAAGTGGAATAAATCATTTTTAGTAAAGGCGGTATTAAAGTAAACCGCACTTGCCAGTTATCAATTTTTGTCAACTGGAATTTCAAAACATATTTAATTCTAATTAACATTATTTAGATGACAGAATTGTGAAATAAACTGAAATAGCACTTTAGATGAAAACCTAACCCCACCCCTCCCCCCAAAGTGCCCTTCAGAGCATTTTCCCGGAGAAATGTTTCAAATAAAAGTTGTAGCTCTTTGTATGTGTGGTTGATGTTTCGAGTTTAAAGAAAATCGTCGGAGCCATTTTTGAGAAAACCGCAAAAAAGTAAAAAATGTAACTAGTAAAGTGGTACTTCCGGTTGAGGAATTTTGACAGATAACGTAGTGTCAGATCCCACGGTGATGCCTAAATGGAATATCAAGTTTTAACTTTCTACGGTTTTTCGTTTTTGAGCTATGCTGTTCACATACATACATACACACACACACACACACACACACACACACACAGAGACCATTTGCTAAAAACCACTTTTTTGGACTCAGGGGACCTCAAAACGGATATTTCCGGTGAAAACTCGATATCGAAAATTTGACACGATTACAATACTTCCTCTTACTAGGTAGTAAGAGAAAGTAAAAAAACAACTGATAAAAGTATTCCGTAGAGTTGGACTTCCGGTGAATCAACTTTATTTAAACTCTGAATTATGGTTATCACATTTCATTGTAATTAATATTAGATACGTATTACAGAATGTTATAATAAATGGAAATAACACTTTAGAAAAAAAAACTTAAACTCACCCGAAAAAATATTTCAAATAAAAGTTTTAGCTGTAGTTAAAGATGCTGAGTTTTAAAGAAAATTGTTGGATCCATTTTCGAGAAAATCGCAACAAAAAATAAAAAGCCTGAAAAATCTATTCAGTAAAATGGTGTACTTCCGGTTATTGCCAGGTTCCATGCCTATATTGTTTAAACTAAATATCAAGTTTCATACACAATAAAAAAAAAAAAAAAATTAAAACTAACAATAATAATTAATAAATCAAAGGAAAAATAAGAAAAAATAAATAAATAAAAGAAATGAAAAAAAAAAAAAATTATATATAAAAAAAATCAATTGTTATTGTATACAAATAATTTCTATTGTATTCTTTAGTTATTATAATTATAATTATGTCTGAATGATTTCCCTTTATATTAATTGTATAATAGTACTTGCGCAATAACATTTTGTTATATTGTTTATGCATTGTATACTATATTTCTGCGGCTTGGTTCTAAAAGGGCCAATGTCAAAAACCACAGTTTTCTGTAAATGAGTATTGAAAATTTAACACTTTCTTTTGTGAGATTTACTAAAAAAAAAACTAAGAATTCCAGGATACTGTTTTTTCCCCCTAAGTCAACTGGGGTCAGTGATGATTAATGTACACTAATTGTGATACCTCGAGGTGCCACCGTGTATTTTTTTTCTGACATTCGCCCTTTTTTTTTTTTTTTTTTTTGTACATTTTGACTAAAAAAATGGTTGACATTGGCCTTTTGGTATAGAACGAAGAATGAGTGAATTCCATTTCTGTATTTTAGCCTCAGTATGTTCAGATTAACACGATGTGTTAAAAATGTAAACTATTGTAAGCTAAAATGCATATTTGGTTTTGAATGATCCAGGTTTTCATATAATTAACCACTAAAGCGCACAAAATACTGAAATGTTTTATTCTTTAAATCAAAATTCACAAAAAATACATAAATCAAACAATAAATATTCGAAAAATCAAACAAAATGTCTCTGATGCTTTCCAGCTCTGCGGAACCAACCACCATAACAAATTTTTTTTGGGGCACATTCATGGGTCAGTTTTGAGGATGGAATCAATCCTTCTAGAAATACCTGGTAAAATTTTCGACTCGTGGGATGGATATATGGCAAGAGAGACTTCAGATCATTTACTTTCTCTTGTGAAAGCGGTAATGGCACATTTGAAATGGGAGTTAGGTTTGGAAGGCTGTTCCTAGGTCGTGTCCTTCCTGACAGATCAAGAATCATTAAATTGTTCATCATCTTGGAAAGAATACTTGAAACTTATTTTGTCAAGAAATGAAGAATCATATTTCATCCATTTAATTTTCAGCCAAGAAACATTTTCCCCTTGAGTATCAATCTTTCGATGTGTGTAATAATTGCTTATCAATTCCTTGAAATTAAGGAAGTCTTCCTGCTCTAGTTCGAATACTCTTATTGGTGGAACCCTATGTATCATTCGAATAAGATTTGCCCAGTATCTGGGGAGCTCTACGTTTACTGACGTGTTTTTTTGCATTCTCGATTGCTGCATGTATGGTATCTGCCTCCATGTGACTGTGCCCTGGCTCTAAGAATTTGTGATTTATGACCACTGACCTGCCCTCAATTTGTAAATTTCGCACGATACTGAGAAGCATTACAGCCACGTAGATGTTTCTATTCTGGCCAGGGCACGAATCACTATACATGTTAACTTCTACGATTTCAGCAGGTAAGTTTTGCAGATACTTGTATAAGCTGGATGCTATTTCCTGTCCACCTCGAGCTGCAACAGTTTCATCCCAGAGAAAACATGTGGCTGCAGACTTATTGTGACTTGTTTCATATATTGTGAAATTAAAGAGTCCAAAGCTGTCTCTTGTAAAATGCAACACCACTCATTAAAAGTGGGGTAGGGAGACATTTCTGCAGATCAAATGAGAATGTTATACAGTTTGGGTTAACTTTACTCTTCAGTTTGTCTTTCTTCTTTTCGTCATAAGAGGATTCTGCTAGGTTCAAGTGTTCATTTTTTTGTTTTTTGGTTTGCTCTATTTCTGCTTCATCATTACTAGATTTAAGTATTAGCTCGAACTTATCACATTTGCCACACGTGTCATTCTTTGGCTTTTTAAAGGACAGATTGAATTCTTCCACAAAAATCTTGCGATACAGTGCCACATTCCGTCGTATTATATGTTGTTCTTTGCAGTAATCCTGGTACAAGCGACATATCTTAGAAATCGACAAATCAGGGCTCAAGTACTTTTTTTGTGAGTGTGATCTAGAATAGTGGCTGACATATGCAGGGAACATTAATGTGGTTCCTTATTATGTCTTTGTCATTTTCTGGAACATGGGGATATGACTATCATGTCTGCCTCTACCATCTGGTGGGCAAACGCCTGTATCAGTCGCTCGTTTTCTTTCAACAATAACTCTCACTTTCTTCAAACTTAAATCAATGTATTTAGAAACATGATTTGACACACTTTAATCCTAGTTGAGCCTTTTGGTAAGAAATATATCCTAGAAAATTTCCTTCGATTGGGAGTTTTATTATCTCGCATTAACCTTTGTTATTTGCTTTTCATTTTCAACGATGCTGCTGGTTATAAACTGATTCTGAGCCTCACTTTCCAGCTCATAAAAGTAATGAAAAATATTCTTTCTTTCCTCTTCAGTAAGAGCTAAGTAACATTGTTCCCTGCAGTTACAAGATTCTTTCAAGCTTCTGGCTGCTACAACCTTTCCTTTCAGTGATTTATATTCCTTGTCTTGTGACTTCAACTTTTTCCTTAAATTTTTGTCCCAGTTAGAAGGCTGTCTTTTTCGTTTCCTTGACAATTTTCCTGTTACCTTTTTCCTCCTTCGACTCTCCCGATTGGTATTCACTCTAGAAACAGAATCAAGATCGATTGATTCTGATTTTTCATCTGGAACGTACTTTTCAGAAGAATTCTCCAAACCCTGAAGAACATCATCACCAGTACTAATGTCAAGAGCAGGATTAGAGTTGTGGCCTTCCATACGACTTTCACCATCTGAAACATAAATGGACACCACAAAATTTCAATCCCTGTATAACAAAACTACAACTGCATTTCTCAGTCTCATGTTCTGCATAGCATAAAAATGATAACTCGTAGTTTTAACTGTATAAAATGATTGCACGCTTGGGCTTGCCAGTTGCAGTTACTCTCCTCTTGAGTTTCTAGAAAATAATAGGTCACATCCATTGAATAAAATACAATCCACACAGTTGTAATCAAATAATGAATTAAACCAACCATTCTTAAAGTTTTAGAATATTATAATAATTGTGGAATATTAGACTAATCTTGCTGACATTTGTGGTTATAGTTTTTGTTTTACAACTAAATCTTTTACATTTAAAAAAAATAATCATACCTTCATTCATTAATCCAGCTAACTTGCAGTTTTCAACCATCAGTCTTCTTCTAGAAAACATTTTGTACATCTAACACTGAAATATATAGAATTCACAACCACTCCAAACAAACAAGTGTTTATTAAGCAAACGGAAATAGATGTATAGTTGTTACAACTGTATTCTTTACGATGTTGCCAACATAACAGAGAATTTGTATTGTTTCTTCCTGCGATTTTAGACTAAGGCTACTCTATTGCAATAAATAGAGGAACACTAATATCTAATTCCTATTTCTGGTAATATTTATTATTTAGACGATGACCGATGTCACATAAGCATTGCAAAATTTCAAAATACATAATAATGCTTCGTTTCAAAAGAGCCAATGTCAACATTGGCTCTTTCTTCATTCTCTTTGAAGTTAAATTCTTGTATGACTTTGGCCCTTTCGATATATCTATCTATCTGGGGCTACCAACGCTTTGAGATTTTAGAGCAATTTCAGAGGTATTTCCTCAAAAAGTTGTTTGCACTACCTTCTACTGCTCCTTCTTACATTTTGCATATTGAAACTGGGTTAGATTTGGGTTACATTTATACTTTGCACCTCCATTTTAAATTTTGTTTAAAGATCTTATCTGACATCGATAATCGTTTTTTCATAATTGTAGCCCCTGAAATTGTAAGAAAAAATATACTTTGGTTCAAAGAATGGTCTAACCTAGCCCAAAAGTACTCCTTGACTTTTGATTTTACCCTCGATAATCTATCGGGTTGGAAGTCTCTATTCTCGGCGCTCTTGCAAACAATAAAACAGGTTAGTTTGGAGGAGTCTGTGAATCGCGCCATGAACTCTGAGCGTTTTGTTTTGTACAGGACTTTGTTAGATACGAATGGCAAGCTCAATGTATTTTATATTGACTCTGATACCAATCTAAAGCTTTCAGATCTAAGGTGGCTTTTCAAACTGAGAAGTGAATTAATTTATTTAAACTATGTACCATGGGTGAATAAATTGGAATACAAGAAAAATGTGCAATGTGCAATTTAAATGCAAGGGAGGATCTGCATCATTTTCTTTGTGAGTGCCCTATATTATCCGAATTTCGTTTGAGATGCTTGGGTGCGAAATTTGTTTCCGCTCAATTTGTAATAGATTTTTTGCGAAATGCGGATACTTGCATCAATTTGCTTAAGTACGCCAGACAAGCTTGGCATTATAGATTTAGCCTCATTAAAGAATTTATTTTTGGTTTATAATTTACTCTATTATTTTAGCATTTCTTTTATTTCTTGTTTGTGTCTATTTTTAATTGTATTTTTTATTGCTAGAATATTATTTTTTGGTCATTTTCTATTACAATCATTTTTTGTAAGTATAATTTTTTGTTTATTATGATTTCAATACCAATCTCTGGCAGACGGCGTCAGCCATGTCTTCTGTACTTTGTAAAGATTATTTGTTTATGTATATTTCGCAAATAAAATACAATTATTATTATTATTATTATATCTATCTATCACACTGTTAGACTTAGACATTGGCGGTTATAACATTAAATAGAACTGAGTAAGAAAAATGCTTGTAAGGTACAATAATTCATTTGCGTGAAAAATTGACATTGGCCCTTTTAGAACCAAACCACAGATTTAGATTACTAATAATATATAAACAACTTCAATAATTTATATTCATCCGTAAATATGTTAAATTCAATGAAAACTGTAATTTTTACTATTAAATTGTACAATAACTTGTAAATTTCATGTAATAATCTTTTGACCGGAGCATGATGGATATAAAGTGAGACCAATTTCTAAATAAACACTTTTTTCGGATTCAGTGGACCTCAAAATGTATACATCCGGTGAAAACTCGATATCGAAAATTTGACACGATCCCAATCCCAGCATTTAGGGGAAAGTAAAAAGTGAGTGGAGTTGCTATTGTACAATTAGCCAATAATTGGAATGGATCAAAATATTATTATAGGACAGCAAGAAAGTAATCTTGATTTTTAGTTAAAAAAAAAAAATAAATCAATGTGATCTTGAAAATAATTAAACCTTCATTAATTAGTTGAATAATAATTGGACTAAATAAAAGTGAATTGTTGACAATGGAAAGGTGAGAAATATTAACAAAATATAATTATTGTTTATTGAAACGGAACTTGGATTATACTGGTCGTAGAAAAATAAAAGAAAGTTACAAAAAAAAAAAAATAATTAAAGTGAAGTGAAACTCTTTGTAGAAGAGAAGACGCGTCGTCATTGTAGTAATACGATATATGCACTCTCACATATCTCTTGTGTATTCCAGGCTTGCCAACATGTCAATTATAATTATTATATTATAATAACTGAATTTTGTTATGTTTTAATAATTTTTCAAACACTGTCATACATTATCCTATTTAAATTAATTAATTTTAATTAATCACAATAATAATAAAACATTTATGGTAAATTAATGTGTATTAGGTTTCCCTCTTGTTCTAATTTATATTTTTACATTAACTCATTATTGGTTTTTCTTTCTGTTTTAAGAGGAAATATTTGCAAACATTAAGTGAAATTAAGGAAATTGAGTTTTCTGGTGTGAGCGATTCACACCACTTTCTCTTAGTGCAGTTTACACACGGATATAATTGGCGAAATTTTCTTCAAACTTATCATTTTTACTAAACGTTTACTTGTCTTCACTTTTATATCAATGCGAAAATCTAAACTTATTAAAATGACTTATTTAATTACGAAAAAACTAAGTAAACTCTTGGACAAAATTAGCGCATCGCCTTGTTTTTTTCTATTTCTTTCTTCATTTTTCATATATGCGATAGATAAACATATTTTTTTGTTGATATTTATTATAAAGACTATTTTTTTGGTAACTTCAGCAACATTAGAAGAGTAAATAAGAAAGAAATCACGGAAAATGTTACAAACAGTTTTAATGTGAGAATGAATCCACGAACTAATGAAATTGTTATGTTTACAAAATCTTATGTTTAAACAAAATTTTACAACCTTAACACCTGCTCTTGCTAGTCTAACAGCTTCCAGACGTCTCGGCCTTGACTGGATGACACGAGCAATGTCCTCTTGAGGAATGTTCTCCCATTCTTCCATTAGTGCGTTTTGAAGCTCAGCAGCTGTCGTTGGTGCATGATTCCGAGCTCTGATACGCCTCTTCAGCATATCCCAAACGTGCTCTATCGGATTAAGATACGGACTTCTTGCAGGTAGAGGCAGAAGATTAATTCCTACTTCCTGGCAGTAGTCATTCACTATACCAGCGGTATGTGGTCTCGCATATCTTGGAGATACAAGAAAATTTTCACCAATATATGGAGCAAATGGCATTACATATTCCTCCAGGATGTCCGTAACATACCGCTCTGCAGTCAGTGAGCCCCTGTTTATTATGTGCAACTCTGTACGGGCTTCCAAACTTATGCCAGCCCACACCATTACAGAGCCACCTCCAAACGATAATCTTGGAGAAATGTTGCAGGCAGCAAACCGCTCTCCATGGCGTCTTAGCACCCTTACCCGACCATCTGGAGAATGTAGGGCAAACCTTGATTCGTCACCGAACAAAACCACTCTCCAATCAGCAATTGTCCAATGTGCGTACTGCCGTGAAAATTGAAGCCTGGCTATTCGATGCTATCTGGTGAGAAGTGGCCCAGTGGCAGGGCGTCTGGAGGTCAAATTCGCTTCACGGTGGCGTCGCCTTATTGTACGGCCTGAAATCACCACGTTTCTGGCCGAATGAAGTCATTTCTGAGTTGAAGACTTGTTTGGAACCTCTGTCTTAAGGCCGAAAGCGTTATGAAATGGTGATCTCTGGCTGAAGTCAACCCTTGGCCGACCTTGCCCGGGCCTCCTACGGTTGCTTTCCGTCTCCCTCAATCGATGGAGTATCCGGCTAACCGATGATTGGTTTATTCCCAAACGTATGGCCACTTGTCTTTGGGACAAGCCATCATCCAAGTGTGTTAGTGCTCTAACTGCGATTTCTTCATGCCTAACCATATTACGCTCTAAAAAACTCGAACTAAAAAAAAATTTTTTAAAAAAATGAAAAAATGAATAACTTTACCACAAAGGAACACGATAAGACACAGTCGAAAGTGAAACAAATATGAGTTATTTGTTTATTCTCTCGACTGGGAAGATTACATTAGAGGATTATCAGAGACATTTTCCGTGGTAGCCTGCTTCATTTT
The DNA here is from genome assembly GCA_011037195.1 of Triatoma infestans. NCBI lineage: Eukaryota > Metazoa > Arthropoda > Insecta > Hemiptera > Reduviidae > Triatoma > Triatoma infestans. The sequence goes on from JAAEAF010000481.1 coordinate 200,039, forward strand.
GTGGTCATCGACCGGTTTCGGGCGTTCGCCCATCTTCAGGATGCGTTTTTTAGACAGTGTGACAACACAGACTCGCACAGAGCAAACTTAGTTTCACACTCAGCAGCTGTCATTGGTGGCATGATTCCGAGCTCTGATACCCTCTTCAGCATATCCCAAACATGCTCTATTTAAGATACGGACTTCTTGCAGGTAGAGGCAGAAGATTAATACCTACTTCCTGGCAGTAGTCATTCACTATACCAGCGGTATGTGGTCTCCATTATCTTGGAGATACAAGAAAATTTTCACCAATATATGGAGTAAATGGCATTACAAGAGTGTGAAACTAAGTTTGGTCTGTGCGAGTCTGTGTTGTCACACTGTCTAAAAAACGCATCCTGAAGATGGGCGAACGCCCGAAACCGGTCGATGACCACAAAATGAAACAGGCTACCACGGAAAATGTCTCTGATGCTTTCCAGCTCTGCGGAACCAACCACCACAACAAATATTAGAGGATTATCACTAATCCCGGCTCTGTTACTAATACCAGTCCTGGTTAGAGCAATTCCATTGAACTCTAATAAAATTGTAAACAAAGAAATAGAAAAAACAAGGTGATGCGCTAATTTTGTCCACGGGTTTATATGCTGGCGTCAAGGTGTTACAACGTAATTTGTCGCTCTAATTATGTCAACTTAAACGGAAGGCATTTTGAAAATGTTAAGTTGTTCAAATATTTGGACAGCACTTTTACAACGCAGAGAGTGGTGACAAGCGAAATTAAGGAAAGGTTAGCCGCAGGTTGCAGATGTTGAGGGTGATGAATTCCAAAACCATTTCGCGGCGCTCATAAGCACCGGATTTATAAGACAATTGTTCGCTCTGTAGTATTATACGCAAGTAAAACCTGGTTACTTAAACTAGGTGACTGCGATATGCTAAGAGTTTGGGAAAGGAAAATTCTGAGAAAAATTCTCGGTCCTAAGCTGCAAATGGGGTATGGAAAATAAGGAGGTAATCAGGAGTTAAAGGAATTATATTCGTCACAGGATCTGGTCGAGGAAATTAAGGGGAAAAGGCTTGACTGGCTGGGGACACGCCGGATAGGAATTCAACAGTAAGCAAGTTGCATAGAAATAAGCCCGAAGGTAGAAGAAAGGTAGGCAGGCCGAGAAGAAGATGGTTGGAGGAGGTAGAGGAGGACTTAAGAAAGCTCAAGGTCAGGAGATGGAGGTCGGAGGTAGTGGACAGGAGTAGTGGAAGAAAATTACGAAGGGGCCCTGATGTAATGTGATAACAAGAAGGAAAATATATTTTTTAATTATAGAAATTATAACTAGTGGTGCCAGCCAGTCGCTATTATTCAGGTCAAGAGCCGCGGTCAGTGCACGGTCAAAGGGACCGCCAAGGATAGGAACCGCCAAAGACACACTGCTTTCAAAAGGGTCATTATACGGTCAGTGCAGAGGCCGCCTGGCCAATATACAAGGGTCGACAAATCACTCAAAAGACCACCTGGCTACAGTCTTTTGATAACCGCCAATAAACAAACACTCAAAGACCACCTGGCTAAAGTCTTTTGATAACCGCCAATAAACAAACACTCAAAAGACCACGTGGCTACAGTGTTTTGATAACTGCCATCACCTGTTGCCACACCTGTTCACTGACCTATTCAGGACCTAGGGTCAACACACGGCAAGAGATGTTTTAGTGTGACCCGTAATTGGACACTTGTCAATGTGTGAGTGATGGCAATATAACGTCTCTCCACAAGAAGAGGGGATGATTATTCTTCAGTATTTCATCAGCGTATCATCAAGATTCTACGAGTGACATAGTTTATACATCGGAGCGCGTCCCTATCTAAGTATTTAAACATATATTTATTTATCATTCATTATAGTTGTGCATTCTAGTTACATTTTAAATCATTTTAAATTAATTGTAGTTATATCTTTTCAAACGTTAAATTATTGTTAAAATATATATCTATTTTCGTAAATTAGTAATTCATATTCCGAGTAACAACTCTCTAAAAATCTCGAATTAACTCCCAACTATTCATCGCATCATAACCCTCTCCAAGACATCTGAACCCACTACATCTGCATATCTCCAATTAAACTTTTTTCAATGAACTTTCTCGGGACGTAGTTTCAAACAAAAGTGATAGATATATTTATAGTTAGTATTACCAAATGTAAAATAATCCGTCGATGGAAAAAAGCGCAAAAAAACTGAAGAAAAAAAACCTATTTAGTAAAAATGCACTTCCGGTGATTCGATTTTCTTCAAATTCGGAAGTGATAATAGGTGGTAGAAACATATTAAATTGAAGTGATTATTTAGAGAAAGAAAGCTTTACGTTAATGTTCCCCCACTTCCCGGAAAATAATTATCGAGGGGATATGTTTCAAATTAAAGTGTTAGTTATTTATAAATGTACATACTATATGATGTGAAGAAATGTGTCAATTTTAAAATCATATTAACTAAAGTAATAATAATAAAAAAAAAGAAGTTGTATGAATATTTCTTTTTATTACGTAGTAATAAAAAAAAAACCTACAAAAATATTCATAAATTTATTATCATCAATTACAGTTGTTGAATGTAAATTATGATGGCCATAATATAATAAACTTTATATCTATTATTACATTTTTAAAGTTTTCTTTTTTTATTTAACCACCTTTAATATCCTACCAAGATCATATATTGGTGATAAAAAATTTATGGCTACCAGAATGTCTCTCATATAATTATTATGTAACTAATATATAGGAGGGGGGAGGGCAGCAATACTTATCTTAATCTAAAAACAACATAAGAATCCCGTTGAATTTTTGCTATTAAATCAATAAAAATATGCAATAGGTATTTAATAATATTTCAGTTATTTATTTTAGATAAATTTTATTGCTTCAATTAATTTTATTGCGATTCCATTTGATGAAAATAATGTGCATTAAAACTTTAATGTTTATATTAAATTAATTTTATTTAAAAAAAATAAATAAAAAAAAATAAAAAACTGGTGTGAAACACTCATACAACTTCCTCTAATTATAATTTACAGTAAACTGACAATTATACAATTTAACTTTATAGTAGTAAATTTTCACAAATTTTCTTCAAACCTTATTATTATTATTATTATTATTTTTTTACCAACGCTGGTTTTTACTGGCATTGAGCCATTTGTTGGCGAGCAGTCTAATAGAAAATAGCCATTTGGGTAATACTTGGTTGCGCGTTAATGCCCAAATCATGGCAATCATATTGCAGGGCAGTACAACTCAGTAGGTGCTCGCTCGTCATGTCCCCCCCCCCGCCGGTTACATAGAGGGCAAGTTGGCCTATCCACTACTCTTTTTCGCCATAGATGGTGTTATTCTACGAGGCAGTTCACTATCTGGCCGGCCCTCACGCGTGCAGAGGGGTTCGTATATCTTTCCAAGTACTACCTCTCGGTGAACATCATTTTGTCTGCGACTCAATATGGACCAAATCAGAGAACGGGCCGGACGAATATGAAGTGGTAGGAGCTCTGACTGCGATGACCGTGCGCCGAGCTTAGCTACCTTTTTCATTTCCAGCCAGCCCACAATGGCTTAGGAGTCATTGGAATCTGATCTGAAACCATCTTTTCACTAACTCACTGTTCATTTTCCGCCAGCTAAGTATGTTGTTGGGCTGGCAGTTCCTTAATTTAGTCAAAACTATAATTGCAACTTGCGAATCCACCAGAATTTTCTAGAGTGAGCTTTATTGCAGCTATTTCGCTATTTTGCAGGATAGGGGCTAGGATAAGATAGGGGTTAGGATAGGGTAGGGGATAGAATGGGATAGGGGATGGGATAGGATAAGGGATACGATAGGATGGGGCTAGGATAGGATAAGGAATAGTGTAGGATAGGGGATAGGATAAGGTAGGGGATGGGATAGGGGCTTGGATAGTTTACGGGACAGGATAGGATAGAGGATAGGATAGGTTAGGCGATAGGATAAGCTATGGGGTAGGATATTAGGATAGTACAGAGGCTAGGATATGCACACATGTTCGACTGGCTGGTAGCTCTGAAATAATTCCTGCGCCAGGGCCAGTGCGGACGGGCAATGTCGACCCATCTGTACATACATGCAACCAGAGATGGGATTTGACTAAATGCTTATTATCAGATGCGGTGGTGGATACATGGTGAATACCAGGCCTGCATAGGAAAACGGTGTACCGGGTCTAGAAAATATTAATGAATAATAAAAAAATAATTAAACCTCAATTCACAAAAAAAAAAGACGCTTATAACATGAGAAAAGCCCTTTAGCTTAGTACTCAGCAGTAAGGACTGTGGGTTTGCGCTATAATAATAATAAATAATACTTAATTAACTGAAAAAAATTATTGTATATAGACCATCTTTTAAGTATTTTACGAATTTTAAGTATTGTAGAGATCCGTCTGCCGGAGGATGACGTGCAGAATACATGAAAAAAGTAGGATAACACCCCGAATAAAAATAATAAACATAATATACAACAAAATAAGACATATAATTTAAGTGAAAAACAGAAAAGTTCCTTTCTAGATAAATTACATGAATTACTAATAAAAATTGGATAACTAAATAAATAAGTTTTAAACTGAAGAATTCAAAAGATTAAAGAATATTGGATAAATAAAAAAATTAGTTAATTAGTAATTAAACTGTTAAACGAGTTCATATCGGTATTGCCATGCATGAAGAGCAAAAGAAATAAAAGATTTGCTATTTTCAATTTAAAGATCGAAGTAAATTTAAGATCTGGATAGGAAACGGTGTTTTTCAATTAAAATTGTGTATTGTGTAACAAAATGAAAAACGTCTTCGCTGACCTTGGAAAAATTGCACAAAGGACAGATGTCAAAATTTTTTTTTTAATTCATCTATCGCGATAGGCTTAGTAAGTAAACGTGGGGCGTGCACACAAAAATTAACAGATGTCAATATCCCCATTAAACCATGGTAAGTAATTTAAATAAAGCAGTTCTTCACGAGATTACCACTATATGTAACAGATGGTTCTAAGTATCGTGGAATTCCCCCCCGAGATACGCGGGCTGTATTGGTACTCAATCTGCGTCACTAAAGAATATGGAATGTAAGTTTGACTTAACCGCATGTTCGGGTGATTAGGAATTCAATAATAAGAAATAAATATATGAAAACGTAAAAAAAATAAAAATAAAAATAAAAAGGTTAGACAAACTGAAATCAAATTTAGGTATAATTTGTAATTTCATTATTTTAAAAAATTTTTGATTGTACATTAACAGAATGGGTCACGCGAAAATATTGTAGAAAATACCGGAAAAACTTTGGGGAAACGCTGAGCTAACGGAATATCGAGGTTTAATCTTCCCAAGATTATTTTCGTTTTGATATATTTTGTTTACTTACAAAGATTACGAAAAACTCAATATAAACTCAATTTTGTAAAATTTGACACGACCGCACGCCTTGTTTAATGACCTTTCATAGAAGAAGTCTGAACCAAGTTCTTAATAAGGCTGGTCTGTTTATTAAATCAATAATAACAATGTTTTCGCTATGTGTTTTCTTATCTATAACTTTTTTTTTTTTATTGAATATTTACAACTGTTCTATAAGGAACAACAAGTAAATGTGATGTATGAACAAATATACAAATGGCGTGATAGCTGTTAATGATGGTCATCCAGTGGTGACCATTACTAGTCGAACAATTGGTCTCGTGGCCAGCGGCGCCTCAGCCATCTGTGAAGATTAGAAGGAAGTGTCGTTGACGATAAATGTGCAGCTAAAGGGTTAGGATGTGATATGAGTGTTTGATGGAAGCTATTGTAACGAGTTTTGGCAAGTTAGTTCCGAAACGAATGGATTTTGAGGTCATTGTGGATAGTTAGATTACTGACAAAGAAGGGTACATTTAGGATATGACGGAGGATCTTAGATTGTAGGATCTGTATTTTATTAATGTTAGATCGTTTCACAGTTCCGTAAAGTTCGAGTACGTAAGTCCATATGGGGGCTAAAAGAGATAGATACAGTCGTCTTTTTTTGTAGAGTGTTAGTTTTGAACGTTGGTCGAATTCTTTAGGAGCCTGTATCTATTATTCAGCTCAATGCGTTTAAGTCTTGTGTGGAGATTCCAAGTAAGCCGCTTATCCAGGTACAGTCCAAGGTACCGCACATGGTCTGCTGAGGGAATAGGTGAGTTATATAAGTAGACAGGAGCAAGAGTTTTTCGTTTTAGTGTAAAGACTATATGTACTTGGATTTCTGTGGATTGATTTTTATTCGCCATTTTTGAAGCCAGGATTCCAAAGAATTCAGGTGGATTTGTAGAGTGTGAACTGCTAGAGTAGGATCAGAATGTGTGGAAAGGATTGCAGTGTCGTCAGCGAAGGTGTATAAATAGAGGTATTGGGATGTGAAGGTAAGTCAGCTGTGTAGAGAGTATACAGCAGGGGAGCTAGAACACTTCCTTGTTGTACTCCACCAAGAATGGGATGAATGTTTTCTTATTTAAAAAAAAAAAAATGTTTTATTGAGCAAGTTAAAATTTATAATCAATAATAAGTTAAAAGAATTTTTTAAGTAGAAATATAAAATGGCAATAACATATATATAAATAAAACAATATGTTGAAAATATTAATATAAAATAAGAAGGTTTGGATATTTAGGTAGAGAATAAGGCAGAAGGAAAAAGAGTGTGCGAGAGAAATGTATGCCGCCGTTGGCTAATAGTAGGAGTATATCCGGCTAGAGGGTGGCGGCAACAATAATAATAAACAAACCGTCCAAGAAGTACTGAACAACACTAGACCAGGCTATCTATATACACGACTAGTCCTAGTGAAAGTAACTATATACACAAACATCTTCAGGCTTTCCAAACCAGGCCCTACCATCTCCACCGCCGCCAACCATCCGTTGTATAAATAAATAATACACCAACTAACAATAATACAAAGGTTTTTTTTCATTATATCCTTATTATTTCAACTACATCCTCTTTGTAATTTTCTGCATATCATTACTTCACCGAGACATTTCAGAAGCAGTTGTTACCCAATCACATCAATTCTTTTTACTTTCTCTTCCCTGCTAGTAAGAAGAAATATTGCAATTGTCAAATATTTTCTATTATAGAGTTTATTATAACGGAAGATGTTTCTTAGGTTCCACACGGAAAAAGATCACCGAGAATTCAAACTCGGGTATTTCGTTTAAATTCAACCAGCTGACCTGACAAAAAGGTTTTAGTAAAAATCGGTCAACCGGAAGTACCATTTTATGAAGAATAGTTTTTTTTTTTTTGCTTTTCCCTGAAACGGTTCCAATGATTTTCTTTAAACTTTTCCATATACCAACTAAACATATAAAGGAGCTTTCAACTTTTGAGACACTTTTCTTGGAAAATTCATGTCTGAAGGGAGAAATGAGTTAGGGCTTTCCTCTAAAGTGACATTTCAATATATGAACTTAAGCTATGGGCCCACTTAATTACTGGTAAAATTTACGCGGGCCGCATCACATGTTTCAAATGTTACTATATCTTAAATATTTTGATATACATATATTTTATGGATTTAGAACTATAGGATAATTAAGAAAAAAATTATGCAACTAATTTTAATTTGGATCAATAGAATGGAAATAATTATAAAATTTTAGTTAAATAATGTTATATAATTACTATATTATTTATTATTACAAGGGAAGAGAATAGCTAAGTGGTTAGCGTACTGGACTAGCAACGAGGAGATCACCGGTTCGAGTACAGCTGTGCTACCCTTAGATTTTTTTTCTTCCTAGGAGCCTCTACAGCTCACTGTCCAGTGATGGATAGTGTTGTCTGTGTCGAGAGAACACTGTCCGGAGGCCGGCAGTGCTCTGAGAAGGCTCCGGCGCCAATGACCATATAGATGTTGACGCCGCCTTAAATTAGGAAAAAAAAAATCTGGTGTGAAACACTCACCACAACTTTCTCTTACTCCAGTTTCTCAAAATGATAATTGACAAATTTTATAGTTTGTGTACCAAATTTAATGAAATTCGTCGAAAACTGAAAAAACTGTTCAGTAAAAGCGCACTTCCGGTTTACTAATTTTCTTGAAACTCGGAATTTCAGCCATCTATTTATTTCTAACTAATTATGTTTGGATGATAGAATTGTATAATGAACTAGGATAGCACTTTGATGAAAATCTAACCCCACCCCTCCCCTAAAAGTGCTCTTAAAAGAAATTTCCCAGAGAAATGTTTTAGATAAAAGTTGTAGATCTTTGCATGTTTAGTTTATATACGAAGTTTCAAAAAAATCGTCAGAGCCATTTTTGAGAAAATTGCGAAAAACTGAATAAATCATTTAGTAAAGTGGTAAAGTAAACGCACTTCCGGTTATCCGATTTTTTTCAAACTCGGAATTTCAACAACATATTTAATTCTAATTAACATTATTTAGATGGCAGAATTGTCTAATAAACTGAAATAGCACTTTAGATGGAAACCTAACCCCACTCCTCCCCCAAAAGTGCCCTTCAATGCATTTTCCCGGAGAAATGTTTCTAATAAAAGTTGTAGCTCTTTGTATGTGTGGTTGATGTTTAAAGTTTAAAGAAAATCGTCGGAGCCATTTTTGAGAAAATCGCAAAAAAGTAAAAAATCCAACTAGTAAAGTGGTACTTCCGGTTGAGGAATTTTTACAGATAACGTACAGTCAGATCCCATGGTGACCTCTAAACGGAATATCAAATTTCAACTTTCTACGATTTTTCGTTTTTGAGCTATGCTGTTCACATACATACATACACACACACGGACACACACACACAACACCACACACACACAGACCATTTGCTAAAAACCACTTTTTGGGACTCAGGGGACCTCAAAACGGATATTTCCGGTGAAAACTCGATATCGAAAATTTGACACGATACAATACTTCCTCTTACTAGGAGTAAGAGAAAGTAAAAAAAAAAATTAATATTACAATTTTTTTCAAAGCATTTATATAAATAATTTTTAAATATATGGTTATATTCCAATATTTGGATATATGATAGAAAACAATCATGTTAGTTAATCTAGATCTGTAAATTGTTTCTTTTATTTTCATGCATCAAAATAATTATTACGTACAATTAATTCTAATTATATCGAAGTAGAAGTTTTCAAAGTTAAAGAAGAAGGTCTCACGAAAAGAGAAAACATTTCTTATAGCCCTTTGTAACTTAAAAAAACGCTTATCAAATTTAGTTATGATTTTTTTTCAATATTATCAAAATATTGCGAAAAAGTATAATTTTGATTCTGTTTTTAACTATTCATATTTAAGAAAATAGTTCAAAACTTTAAAAAAAAAAAGAAGATTTTAAATATTTAATTTTTTTTAAGTTTTTTTTTTAAACAAAGTCATTTTTTATTCAAATCCTGCCGAAAAGAAAGTATGACCAATTGTATGGTTGCAAAGATCGCCATACTATAATATAATAAAAGCAGACAATAGACACTTCTAAATATATCAAATGTTATTATTGTTAGATTAGTAGCAGATTATTTTTCATTTTATTTGAAGGCAAAGATTAAATATATTTTTAATTTGGCAACCATGTCTAGATTTGAACAAATGTTCTCAAATTTTTTTTTATATTTAAGGCGCGTTCAACATTTATGGCCATTGGCGCCCAGATGCCTTCCCAGTGCACTGCCGGCCTCCGGACAGTGTTCTCTCGTTACAGACAACTCTGTCCATCACCGTACAGTGAGCTGTAAGGGAAAAAAATCTAAGGGCAGCACAGTTGGACTTGAACACGGGTCCTCCGCGTCGGTGTTCTCAAAAATGAAGTACTTTAAATCAAATCCAAATATAGAAGGCAAGCAGAATTGATGTGAGTTAGATAAACAACTAAGTAACATGAAAAACACTTTCGAGTTTCCGGGTTGAGACCGCGTCAGTAGTTTGCTAGAAACCTTGGTTTTTTCATGAAAATTGCCTCGGAAACCTAAAAGATCAACTAAGTACATGTTTGTTTAAGTGAAAACAGGAATTCAATCAGACATCAGATTTTTTTTTTTTTATTGAAATTTGTGCAGAACCAAATTTTGTCATTGTTTGATTTTACAAAATACGAAATACAATGGAAAATCTTGTAGCTGTAGGGACAAATAGTTTAAATATCTTTTTGTTAGTAATATAAGTCTTAAACAGTCTCCATCAAGTTTTTTAGTTTATTTAAATAATGTTTGACGTTTCAACAAAACAGTATGGCATTTACTTTCTCTCAGTCTTATTAAAGAGAAAGTATTGTAACTGTGTGAAAGTTTCGATATTGAGTTTTCACCGGAAATATCCGTTTTGAGGTCCCCTGAATACAAAAAAGTGGTTTTTAGAAAATTGTCTAAATTTGTGGGTATGTGTGCATGCAGCTTCAAAACGAACAATCGCAGAAAGTTCAAACTTGATATTACGTTTAGGTATCACAATGGGATCTGACAGTACGTTAACTGTCAAAAATTCCTCAACCGGAAGTACCACTTTACTGCATGGTTTTTTTTTCTTCACTTTTTTGCGATTTTCTCGAAAATGGTTCTAACGATTTTCTTTAAACCTGGTATATGAACTACACATACAAAGATCTACAATTTTTATTTGAAATATTTCTCCGAGAAAATGCATTTAAGGGCACTTTTAGACAATGGGTGGGGGTTAGGTTTTCATCTAAAGTGCTATTTCAGTTTATTAGACAATTCTATCATCTAAATAATATTAATTAGAATTAAATATGTTGTTGAAATTCCGTGTTTGAAGAAAACCAGATGACCGGAAGTGTATTTTTACTGAAAAGGGTTTCTGTTTTTTGCTATTTTCTTTAAAAGGGATCGAACGATTTTCTTTAAACTAAGTATGTGAGTTACATATATAAAGTGCTTACAACTTTTATTTGAAACATTTCACCGGGTAAACTCATTTAAGCTGGCTTTTGAGGTAGAGGTAGGGTTATGTTTGCCTCTAAAGTTCTATCATAGTTAAATAAATTGATCGCCAAAATGTTCCCAGAAAATTAGTAAACCGGAAGTGTTTTTTTACTGAATAGTTTTTTGTCTCCGCGATTTTTTTCAATAAAACACAGACAAATTTTATTACATTCGGTATACTAACTATAAAATTTGTCAGGTACAATTTTGAAAACTGGAGTAAGAGGAAGTTGTGTCTGAGTGTTTCACATCAGATTTTTTTTTACTTCTAATTCTAACACATGATTCTAATAATCTAATGACATTATAAATTAAATATTTTACAACATGAAGAAAAGTATGGGGGGGGGGGGGGGACAAGCAGGCCAAAATAGTATGATTTATAAAACATTGTAGTGTAGTAGATAAATCAATAGTAAAACTGACTGACATACAAACTCATCCACAACAAAACAATATGTATAGTGTTCCTCTTCCAGGAGCAATACAAACAAGCCAACACCATTTTCTCTTAAAATAGACTTCACTAAATAAGCCACTATTGTAATTGTTAAAATGGCATCACACCAACAATATATATGTTGTAGTATATGTAACGAACTGTATTTAGTCCATATTATTAAATATTTTAACTTAATTAATATTGATAATCATTTCAATAAAATGTGGAACAATAACTTCAAAAAGGGAAAATAGTTGTATTTTAGCAACTTTTACTTTCTCTTACTGCTGTGAGAGAAAGTATTATGATCAGGTCAAAGTTGTTGAAATTAAATTTTAACCGGAAATGCATGTGTTGAGGCCCACTGAGTGTACGAAAAAAATACGCACTGTGTATATGGAAGTATTGTATGTACACTATATATCTACAAGTACACTAAATCTAATTCCCTTTATGTAACAGCTACCACCACTTATGTCACTATAAGTTTTTATTTAAAATCCGTCAACGGAAGTGCGATTTCACCGGAAATATCCGTTTTGAAGTCCCCTCCTGAGTCCAAAAAAGTGGTTTTTAGCAAATGGTCTTTGTGTATGTTAACAGCATAGCTCAAAAACGAAAAACCGTAGAAAGTTGAAAGTTGATATTACGTTTAGGTATCATAATGGCATCTGACGGTGGCTCATCTGTCAAAATTCCTCAACCGGAAATACCACTTTACTAGTTTTTTTTTTTTTTTTTTTTTTTTTTTTGGTATATCAACTACACATAGAAAGAGCTACTATTTCAGTTTATTAAACAATTCTATAATCTAAATAACGTTAATTGGGAATTGAATATGTTGTTGAAATTCCGAGTTTCAAAAAAAATCGGATAACTGGAAGTGCGTTTACATTACCATTTTACTGAATAATTTTTTTCACTTTTTCGCGATTTTCTCAAAAATGGCTTCAATGATTTTCTTGAAACTTTCTATATAAGCTAAACATACAAAGATCTACAACTTTTATTTAAAACATTTCTCTAGGAAAATTCATTTAATGGCACTTTTAGGGAGGGATGGGGTTATGTTTTTCTCTAAAGTGCTATCATAGTTGATTATACAATTCTATCATCCAAACAAAATTAATTAAATAAAATAGATGGCTAAATTCCGAGTTTCAAGAAAATTAGTAAATCGGAAGTGCGCTTTTACTGGACAGTTTTTTCAGTTTTTGACGAATTTAATTAAATTTGGTACACAAACTATAAAATTTGTTAATTATAATTTTGAGAACTGGAGTAAGAGATTTTTTTCTCACACCAGATTTTTTTTTGGAAACAACTCCATTTTCATTAAAATGAATAATATACTGTCCCTACAAATTTAAATGCCTATCATTTTTATAATTTTTTTTTTTAAATGGTTTTTTGGAGATTTTTTGTTTTGGAAACTAGTTTTTGAGTTTTGTGGAATGTTCTTGAAAACGATTTGACCGATTTTCTTTAAACATGAAACGCTTATTGCGTTATACATTTATTTGCAATATTATACGGGAAAAATTGATTTTTGAGAGTTCTGAGTAACCTATGACGACAGTTTTCAAATGTTAAATTTTGTTTTTTCAATGAATGCCATATAATCACTTTATCTCTCATGGATGCTAACCAACAAGTACACAAACCATTTATTATATTTATGTTAGAGAATCTGAATACAAATTTTCAAGTTTAAACAGATGAATTGTAATTGGTGATAGTGTATTTGTGGTAGTAGTGCGTAGCAGGAGCGGTTCTGAAAAGGGCTTGCAAGTATATGTTTAAGAGAGAAGTATTAGTAGTAATCAAGAGAGCACCACTGTTTTTAAAATAAATATATTATTCTCTAAGCAAATTTAAATACATACTTTACAATATCACAACTATATCTTAATAAATCAGATGTTTATCTAGAATAAAGGCAAATCACTATCACTGGCACTGAGTTTAAGAGAGCGATTCCTGAAGCAAGTGTTCGGCTTGAATGTCTGTTCAGACTGTCTTGAAGGAATGTCTTCTCTTCATAGTTCAAATCCTTTCAAATAATGCTGGTATGTCTGGAGGGAGTTTTATTGTTTTACCCTAACTGTTTCTTGCCCTTTGTCTCTTGGTTTGCATTAACCTAGATTGTAGTACCTGGCTCTATCCCCATCACTAAAATACACTATTTGAACTAGCTAATTTTCACAAAATTATTTTACTAAACTATTTTCCAAAACTATTATTTTTCCATTTCGTTCTTCCACTACAAAGCTAGGACAATTTTATTGTAGTAAAATTGTTTCAGTATTTCGCACCAAACTTTTTATTTAATGTAGGTATAATTAAATTAAATTAATAATAAGCGAATCAAGGCATGAACTTAGTAATATATACATAACATGAATAAATCCTGATGTTATCATTCTTTCAAATGGCTCTATGGTCCTTGCAAAACCTTCGGTAAAAATTTTCCTTTTTCTCGATCGGCTGCTTTCCATCTCCACAGCTTCATTCCTAAACGGTGCATCCTCTAGGTCTTGCAACCACAGGTGCTCCCTCCGGGTCTTTTCCCACCAGAGTGCCTCTTGTACAGTATTCGTGAAATCCGAGTCATCTCTATGCAATGTAGGTGTCCCAGTCAACGCAATCTAGCCATTTTTACGGCTTTTAACTCTCTCTATTTTTCTTTGCCCACTACACGTACTTCTCCACACAATCGGGATCGACGATGGCACGCAGTGTCGGTCTTCAGCAGTTCGAGCAGGGTACATCAGATGCAGTCAGAGTCCAAGTTTCCGCACCATACAGTACAATCGGTCTTATAACTGTTCTGTATATATGGTAATTTTTTGCTTTTCAGCATCGACTGAAATACTACACAGCCTCTGTCCCCAGCTGCAAGCTTCTGATAATCTTTACAACCTACAGAACAGGATACATTTCAGACATTTGAATTCGGGACACCCTTTCAAAGCAGTGGCATCCCACGCATAAATTTCCGAATCATTATTATCATTAAGAAGGAATAAATCATTTTTGTATATACACAAAATTATCGTTTTATCTAAGCAACATTCAGATTTTTCTTCTTTTTTACTTTCTCTTACTCCTAGTAAGAGGAAGTATTGTAATCGTGTCAAATTTTCGATATCGAGTTTTCACCGGAAATATCCGTTTTGAGGTCCCCTGAGTCCAAAAAAAGTGGTTTTAGCGATGTCTGTGTGTGTGTATGTATGTGAACAGCATAGCTCAAAAACGAAAAATCGTAGAAAGTTCAAACTTGATATTACGTTTAGGTATCACCATGGGATCTGACGGTGCGTTATGTGTCAATATTCCTCAACCGGAAGTACCACTTTACTAGTTGTTTTTTTTACGTTTTTGCAATTTTCTCAAAAATGGCTCCGAAGATTTTCTTTAAACTTGCTATATCAACTACACATACAAAGAGCTACAACTTTTATTTGAAACATTTCTCCAGGAAAATTCATTTAAGGGCACTTCTGGGGGAGGGTTGGGTTAGGTTTTCATCTTAACTGCTGTTTCAGTATATTAGACAATTCTGTCATCTAAATAATGTTAATTAGAATTAAATATGTTGTTGAAATTCCGAGTTTGAAAAAAAATAGATAACCGGAAGTGCGTTTTTACTGAAATATAATTTTCAGTTTTCTGGTATTTTCTCGAAAATGGCTCCAACGATTTTCTTTAAACCAGCGTTGTTAACTATACATATAAAGAGCTACAACTTTTATTTGAAACTTTTCCCCTGATAAATTCATTTAAGGGGACTTTTGGGGGAGGGGGGTTATGTTTTTCTTTAAAATGCTATCACAGTTGATTATACAATTCTGTCATCCAAATTGAAATAACTAGAAATTAATATATGACCCAAATTCCGAGTTTCAAGGAAATTAGTAAACCGGACAGTTTTACTGGACAGTGTTTTCACTTTTCGACGAATTTCATTAAATTTGGTACACTAACTATAAAATTTGTCACTTATAATTTTGAGTACTGGAGTAAGAGAAAGTTGTGTGAGTGTTTCACACCAGATTTTTTAAAATGTTACAACATCTTTTTCTATTGGATCATCTTGTTCTACTCTTTTTCTATGAAAAAGTCAAAAAAAAAAAAAATATTACAATCAGCGTGTAATAATATCAAATTAGACCATCTTCATTTTAAAAACGTTTTTACGAAATGAAACCTGGCCATTTATTTATTAATACATAAAAGCTTGTTAAATATATGTAAAGTGTATTGACGTCACAAATTGAATACCAGTGATTTCTTTCTTGCGAGACTTGAAATGGCATTCCTTGAATATTTTGGCTTTTACATAGAAAATGAATATAACAATATTTATTCAGAATTACATTTCAAACCAATACATTTTTGCCTTAGGACTTTTTTTTTAACATACGTATGGAAGGAAAAGAAAGAAAAGATTTCCAGTAAGTAACTCAATCAATCGAATAGCATCTCTATAATATTATATATTTCACTGAAATTATATTTTTTTTTATGTTCTCTTTATTCCTATTAAAAGAGCAAGTATTGTGAACATCTCAAGTTGTTAAAAGTACCTTTGAAGAGGAATACAATTATTGAGAATTTCTTTTTCTTTAATATGGAACAATATTTTCGGCTAATGTTCTGTGTGTGTGTGTGTGTGTGTGTGTGTGTGTGTGTGTGTAAACAGAATAATTCAAAAATAAAAACGCTTAGTTTCAACGATGGAAGCGGCGTCAAGAAGTTTCGGTCTAAATCCGTCAGCAACTGTAAATATAACTTTACTGATTGGTTTTCTAGAAAAAAGTTTCTACGTATTTTCTTTATAGCGGTATCCTTATAACTACCATTTTTATTTGGAAATATATATTTTTACTTTCTCTTACTCCTAGTAAGAGGAAGTATTGTAATCGTGTCAAATTTTCGATATCGAGTTTCCCGGAAAATATCCGTTTTGAGGTCCCCTGAGTCCAAAAAAGTGGTTTTTAGCGAATGGTCTGTGTTGTGTGTGTGTGTGTGTACGTATGTGAACAGCATAGCTCAAAAACGAAAAATCGTAGAAAGTTCAAACTTGATATTACGTTTAGGTATCACCATGGGATCTGACGGTGCGTTATGTGTCAATATTCCTCAACCGGAAGTACCACTTTACTAGTTGTTTTTTTTACGTTTTTGCAATTTTCTCAAAAATGGCTCCGAAGATTTTCTTTAAACTTGTTATATCAACTACACATACAAAGAGCTACAAACTTTTATTTGAAACATTTCTCCAGAAAATTCATTTAAGGGCACTTCTGGGGGAGGGGTGGGGTTATTTTTCTCTAAAGTGCTATCACAGTTGATTATACAATTGTATCATCCAAACAAAATTAATTAGAAATAAATACATGGCCAAAATTCCGAGTTTCAAGAAAATTAGTAAACCGGAAGTGCGCTTTTACTGAACAATTTTTTCAGTTTTCGACGAATCTTATTAAATTTGGTACACAAACTATAAAAGCTGTCAATTATAATTTGGAGAACTGGAGTAAGAGAAAGTTGTGTGAGTGTTTCACACCAGATTTTTTTTTTAAACACTCACACGACTTTCTCTTACTCCTGTTAATACAATTATTATATAAAATGACTGTATAGTAAATACAGCAAAAATTTAAACTGAGTGGACTGTAATATAAATGATAATAATTCGTTAAACAAAATGGGAAAATTAAAATATTAAAAATTATATGGGAAAAAAATGAATATATAAATTAAATTTAAAAATGGGTAACAAATATTACTTATTATCACTTTCAATAAGCCAAAGGAATGGCGCTTAGCTTGAAACGTAAAATCCTTGTTGGAAGACCCTTGTGTCCTTAGCCCATATCGGAGAAAACGGGAGTGGAAAATAGGAATAAGGAAATATCATCAGAGACATTTTCCGTGGTAGCCTGCTTCATTTTGTGGCCATCGACCCGTTTCGGGTGTTCGCCCATCTTCAGGATGCTTTTTTCAGACAGTGTGACAACACAGACTTGCACAGAGCAAACTTAGTTTACACACTCACCAATCACACAACACAACACCATTTACACAAATCACAACCACAACACAACACCATTTACACAATCACCACCACAACAAATAAGGAAATAATTCGTATGTGCATCCAACTCTTGAGTCTTGACTTAATACACTGCTACCTTGGCTGATGATTGTAGATAATAATTAAATGGGCTCCCAGAAGCTGCACGACAGAATGCTGCACGACAACCGGAAGAGTACAACCATGTGATTTCACGATGAGAACATGCAGGCTCGAGAAAACCGAGCCACTAAGTCCAGTTTATTACACTACCCAGGAAAACCGAGAAGTTGGGTTTTCACAATTAAAGGGAACCGAACTGACATGAATTGTATAGGTATTACGCTGCGACCTATTCAAGGAAGTGGTTGCATAACGACCTATACGTTCGAGTTTAAAATGGCGAAAAAGCATAGGTTATCCTCCCACTTTACACTTAGGGTACAGCCTAACACAGATTAGTAAATAATTATCAAGGCAGTACAATACCCTCCGCGAAATAAAATTATAGTACGCTGTTGGCGGCAAATTTAAATTTATATAAAACACCGAACAATGACAAATGTTTTTTAAACTATAAATTAAAGGGGGGCGTAACCAACTTAAGCAGATAGGGATGTAAAGAGCATTGAATAGGTTTGAACCATAACTATAAATATGAAATTGAACGTCAAAAATTCTGCAAAATTATCTATAATCCGATGAGAATTATGAAAATATAAGAATGAAAACTAAAATTTTCCAAAATATTTTTCAATTAAAGAGAATACATTTATGTAGCTAGTTAAAACTTATATAAGTTCTGCTAAGGAGGAGAAGTGCTCTAGAACTTGTTCGACGTGCAACAAAACTATAATTGATAATTCCAATTTATAGTTGGTAATGATCTCATATGTGTTGATGTTATAGATATTTAATAGCTAGTAATAGATTATAACGTAATCATTGTGTTTACGTAACATTATAGTTTTATTAATAGTAATGTTACAGAATTATAACAGTGTACTTTTGTCAATAATATTATTTATTAGATATCTTTGCATATTGTTTTCTTTTGCTAAACTAAATGTTGGTGGTTTGGATATTTGAAGACCTTTTGTCATTACAGTTACCGCTGATTTTAATAACTGTAATAAAATCTGTTATCAAATAGGGTTTTATTTCTCCACATTTTTACTCATATTTCTAATTAATAAATTTTCTTTAAAATTGAAACTGTTACTGTATATTTAGGTATTGTAACCGTGTCACATTTTTGATATCGAGTTTTCACCGGAAATATCCGTTTTGAGGTCCCCTGAGTCCAAAAAAGTGGTTTTTAGCAAATGGTCTGTGTGTGTGTGTGTGTGTGTGTGTGTGTGTATGGTTGTGTGTATGTGAACAGCATGGCACAAAAACGAAAAACCGTAGAAAGTTGAAACTTGATATTCCGTTTAGGTGTCACCATGGTATCTGACAAAATTCCTCAACCGAAAGTACCACTTTACTTTTTTTTTTTTTTTGTGGTGTTTTTCTCCAAATATGGCTTCCGACGATTTTATTCAAACTTGGTTTAAATACACCATCCAGAGATCTCAATTTTATTTGAAATGATTTCTATGGGAAAATTCATTTAAGGGCAGTTGCGGGGAGGGGTGGGGTTAGGTTTTCATCTAAAGTGCTATTTCAGTTTATTGGACAATTCACTCATCTAAATAATGTTAATTAGAATTAAATATATTGTTGAAATTCCAAGTTTGAAATAAATTGCATAACCGGAAGTGCGTTATTTTACCACTTTACTAAATGACTTTTTCACTATTCCGCCATTTTCTCAAAAATGTCTCAAAAATACGGAGCAGGGGAGGGGTTATGTTTTTCTCTAAAGTGCTATCATAGTTGATTATACAATTCTATCATCCACACAAAATTAATCAGAAATAAATAGATGGCCAAAATTCCGAGTTTCAAGAAAATTAGTAAACCGGAAGTGCGCTTTTACTAGGCAGTTTTTACAGTTTTCGACGAATTTCATTAAAGTTGTGTGAGTGTTTCACACCAGATTTTTTTTTTTAATTGAATGCTGCTGAAAATACTGCAAAAAT